>JAZKJV010005585.1:600000-767653 GCA_037367405.1 Ottelia alismoides | reverse complement strand
TTCAAATCCAGATCTCGGCCTCCCATAGATGCTTGATTAAATCAAGACCGTAAATCTAATCTTCTCATTGAATCTGAATCACATTCAGATCAATGTCCAACATTTGGACCAAGATGAGATTACTTCTCTACTGAGAGGAGTCACTAAAATCCAGGACCCGTTTCATCACTCCTAGGAATGGAAGCGTCATGGTTATACAATCGTTTATGATCACATCACCCTCAGGTATTCCTAATACCTGTACATCCTGCATATTGGAAGACTCTGAGTAAACCCGAAGTATTAGATCAACTTTACACTGTCTACTTCAGGGTTTTATCAGTAAGTTTCTCATTCGATTATTGGGAGTCGGTATCGATCATATACTTTCCAAAAGCATATATCATACCTAGGTCTTGATCATATACTTTACAAAAGTATATATCAAACCTACAAATTCAGTCAAGCTTCCAAAGCAAGACGACCATGCGCTGGAATTTGATTCTTCCAATATCTCATGAGTGAGATCATGTCTTCCGGATCAGTAACTGAACCTGTATGATCCCTTTGAGAGATCATATTACTCATATGCCTTATATGCACACCAGCGCGCCGTGTATAGACCTTGATTAGGTCATCAACCTATTGGTCTGCCAAATGTACATACTCAGACATGTAGTAACACATCTGTCTCCGGGTCAGAGGATGCGTGCCTATATCATGACAGCATACGATATAGGACTTTGGTTATCTCGATCTCGTTAAGTCAACTCTTTGACTTAACTAATCTGACATCTCCGAATCTCTATTCCTATGCAGAGGACCTGCATCAAGAAGTCGATCAGATATCAGCCTAACTGAGAAAGGATTGCCATCTCCTACTCAGGCTGGAGATCATCTCTTAATAATCATTTGACGGTGCTTGATGAGTCCTCAATCTAACTCATTAGATATTCATCTAAGCACCAGCCTCTATGATTCAATAATTGAATCAACAGCTTTATGATCATTAAGATGGCCATGGTACATAACCCTAATTGCACTAAGGGACCTATTATGCAAACTATGTACTCTTTATTTCAGATTAAGGAGTGAATTGCAATAACATTTATTGCATAATGGCTTGTCGTGGGCTCGCAAGTCCAACACTTTGATGTGTGAAGATTTATCACGCATGTCCTGATGCTCTGTGCTGATCCAATCAAGGGAGGCGGAGGAGTTCCACTCAGATTAGACACAGTTGCGGTGATCGTTGTTGCAGGTTCATGTGCTTCTGAAGGTGCGGCTCCGAGATGGTTCTGCTACTTGGTGATTTCGCACTTTCAAGATCATTTTCTGTTGTCGAAGGTGTTTGATTAGTAAGATTGTTGATGTAATCATATGATTACGCCATGATGTACTCATGCAACTCTTGAAACCAAACTCTACTGTATATCCAAAATTGACTTGATTCACATGGAAATAACAGAACCTCCATTTTGTTAGTATGCAGATTACTCCCTAATGATTAGTCAAATGTGAGATGGAGTTTAGATATGACGCACTTATGCTCTTGGAGCTGTGTTTCGGCCATCAAATCTAACACCATCGATTCACACGGAAATAACGGAACTCCTGTAGGCCACCATCTAGGAGGATACCTTGGTAGTGGAGAAGCAGTGCCGTCCCTGACATTTCGTGGGCACTTGGCAAAAGAAAAAAAAAATAGGTCCTTATAAATTTCGATGAACAATGTGCCTTTATATAATTTCATGACTTTAGTATTTGAGTTGTTTACTGAAATTTCGATTATATAAGGGCTCATTTTTTGACGAGTTATTTCATCAAAAAATTGATTCCATAAAGTTCATTTTTTAACAAATTATTTCATCGAAAAATTCGATTGCTCATTTTTCGATGAGTTGTTTTACTAAAATATTGATTTACAATGTCTCATTAGGACATATAATATTTTTTCCTAAATTAAATGTTGAATACATGTAAAAATAGATCCCTAAAGTTGATAGAGCCGTGGGCCATTTCATTCGTAAACTACCCTCATGGACGACCCTGATATTACCATGAGTTTCACGCTATTACTACCGGATAAATACCTTACTAGACAAAATCATTCTTAAGCGAATGGTTTACTATCCAAACAACTCCCTCCCTTCAATTAATCTTAAATGTACAATTGCAACACACACAACAGTCCCTACTATTGTTTTCATTATCCCTTTGGAAGAAGGAAAATAATGGCTTAAAGTCATTATGCTACAAGGAAATGCAACAACTACGTGGGTATTTGAACTCGCTCTTATTTTACGAATACGGAGAGGACATATTTAGTTCAATATAGCATATGCCTCGTTATCTTGTATCTATATGTATTCACCATGAAAATAAGAGCCATATCTATTTGTTTCCTAATGCACCATATGTTATATATTAGTTTAAATTTATTACCATCTATCTCGATTTTATCTGCATCCAGAAAATATAGGAGACAGATGAAACAGAAAAATCACACATCTTTCATCCATTGTTGATAATCACATAATTATACTAATTCACATGCAATTAACCGCATTGAATCTCAATTTACAATCAGTCGATGATATGAAATTTGTCTGATGTACAATGCAGCGTGTCCCACTGTAAGTTAATAATAAATCCGTATGCAAAGCCGCAGTCCCGGAACTTAAAAGAATTCTGAACTGCGAAGCAAGTAAAGAATAGAAAATTTAAAAATATGATAACGTAATAATAACAAAAGATTATCAGTGTCGTTCCCATTTGAATTTTTCAGGAGAGAGATCAAAAGAACATAACAATAAAGATATTGAGAAAGAGAGGGGACGATGAATTAAATTAAGAATTGCTTGAAAAGGTAAAATGTGGCCGTTGAGTAGAGGATTTCATGGGAAAGAGCAGACATCTTTTTCATATTGGGAATATGGCAATAAAAATGTTAAGTTAGATGGAGATCTAAGGGGCCTATTTTTTAGATTTTTCAACATGCAAGAAAATGTGCCCCTTAAAATTCATGGACCTTGGGCCGTTGCACTTCCAAACAACCCCCAGACCCGGCACTATGGAGAAGCAGTATTCTTCTGCAGTGGACTCCATGGAATCACAGATGCCCATCTCTCTCTCTTCTTTTCTGTGAAGATGTAGTGATCTTGCGCAAATGTTGAAGGAGGGGGGAGGAGGGAGAGGGTGAGGATGGTGAGGGTCAAAAAGACCTTCCAACTCTTTTTTTAATTTACTACCCTTTGTGTCCCCAAAGTTAACGTCTGTTTGCATTGGGGATTGACGTCAACTAACCCGAGGGGCACAAGTGATAGAACGGCAAGAAGTCGGGAGCACAACTGGTATTCTAAAAAAGGGAGGGGCATAACTGATATTACAATATCTCAGAGGGGCACAACTGATAAAAATCCTAATTATAATATATTTTGATGTTTACCTTATTTACTTTAGTTTGCATGTATTTGCATCATTTTTTATTCTTCCATTTTAAATAAATCAAAATAACAAAATATCATTTTAAAACCTTTCATGCTCGTTGTTGATGTGTTGCATGTCCTTAAGATTTGCCTTCTCGAATTCGGCCTTAGACTCACGAAGTTGAAAAAACATGTCCCATTAAACTCATACCATTAGTGTTGGTTTTTTGTTTGACCAGTTTCTGTGCTTACTACGACATGTTATTAATCAATTGAATTTTAGGCACGTCAAAATTTAGATTCAATGCAGAGTAATTTAGGGAGTTGGATTCCGATCCTTGAGAGTGGATGAGAAGTTAAGAGGACTACTAAGCCTGAAGGGCTACATGCACTGATTCTGGGACTAGCCATGTCAAAAATCTAATGGTGCTTTTGAGGATCATCATAATATTTGATGTCTAGTGTTGGATTCTCATATTCCAACCCAAGATTTGTTGAGGCCTAACTAGAATATTTTAAAAGTGAGTTTGGTCTAATCGAAATTATAGAAAATATTAGATAAATGGTATATTTATCAATAAGATTTTGATTTATCAACCACTTATTTTTATAGGATTTTCTCGGTATTTTTCCTCTGTGTTCTTTTTTTTCTCTAATGGTTATGATAAAATTATATCAGTTAGAATCATACAAACGTAGATAAAACTATTTGAAAATATAATTTCAAGAGAGCAATAATTAATATTTTAAATAAATTAATTTGTATTTTATTTATTTATTTTGACATACAAGTCACTATAAGTTATACTTGGGCTTGGAGTAAAAAATATATTTGTATTAAAATTAATTTTATTCTTTTGGTCTTTATTATCTATGTTGTATATATATTTACAACTCTTTTAGTGTATTTTTATTTTGAATAATAATAATCAAAGGTTTATATTTTTATGGTTTTTCACAAGTTATGCTTATAATGTGTCATGTACATATTTTTGAGTAAGTTTTAGCATTTATTAATAGGAATAATAATAATGAGCATGATAACTTGATTAGGTTTGAAATATGACACAAAATCAACCAAGTAATGAAAATCAATCGATTAAGAGGTGTAATGTCTTGGTCATATAAAGATAAGTACTAATTGACTGAATTTTCATTGTATTGTCGTACATCTTAATGCATGGGAACATGTGTTTACTTGTAATTTCTATCAAGTATATCCTACCCGGTCGTTGTTGATCGATTTGAAAACACACTATATTATAATACAATTTTGTGCATATTTTTCAATGGATGGATGAAATGGTATTCCTCGACAAGCTGAGAGGCTTGATCATATTAATCTTAGTTGTAGGATAACTCCGTACTAATCTTTTGAAATTGTATTGAATCAACAGATAAAGTACGAGAGTAATTATACAACCAAACCAACCCCTAAATTAGCTCGCTTTTAACAAATAAACAGAAAGGTAATCACTTCCCGGTGGAGACAATAATCTTGTACAAGGCACACAATTCATAAAAAGGCCATGCTGCTCTAAAGGAACATGTAGAGAGGGTAGTAAGCTCAGATCATATGCAATGAACATGCACCACAACTAGAATCCAAAATCTCCCCGGACCCAAACCAACTCTCCCAAGAAAAAAAAATGTAAAAAAGGCAACTTTTGAAGAAATTGTGTGACCTAAGATGCCACGTCAGGACCCTACATCCAATCACCTCCCTCATAAAAAGTCCAACCTATCCTATTCCATCACATCACTCCCCCATTCAGCTCCCCATCACTCCTCCCCTTCCCATCACCCCCAAATATCTTCATCACATTTAAGGACATTAATTTAATTGAATCATTTGAATTCGATTGTGATTCTTTTGATAAAACATAGAAAAATATTTGGTTCAAAGTAAGATATATCAAATATAAATTTGACTCATGGATTCGACTACCAGATGAATTAAATCAAAATTAACACAAATTCCTTAAATAATAATTCGCATTGATTCAATACTTATACACACACATACACATATGTACGCACATACACACAATATTTGTATTTACATATTACATACAAACATATATACATGAAAGCGTATGTATGCATACATACATGCATCCATGTATGCGTCCGTATACATATAAGGGCTTTTATCAGTTGTGCCCCTCTCAGATATTGAAAAATTAGTTATGCCACTCTCTTTTTTGGAATATAAGTTGTGCCCCCGACTTCTTGCCGTTCTATCACTTGTGCTCCTAGTGTTAGTTGCCGTACATTCCCAATGCAAACTGATGTTAACTTTGGGGACACATGGGGAATTAAAATTTTTTAAAAAGTCTGATAGGTCTTCCCCCCCCCTCCTCCCGTTCTTCTACCTCTTCTTCCTCCCCATCCTCCTCAGCCTCCTCCTTGGACGAACACAAGCTCCTCCTCCTCCCCTCCCCCACCTGCCTCTTTGCCCCAACCTCCTCCCTCCCTCCTCCACACCCAGCCTCCTCCGTCCCCCACTCTAGTGCCCCCTCCTCCTCCACCCCCTCCTACTTCCCTTCCTCCTCCTCAACTCCATTCTCCACCGCCATGCTCCTCCTCCTCTGCCTCTGCCCCCTCCTCTTCCTCCCCCCTCCTCCTCCTCCTCCACCCATAGTCTCCTACTCCACCTCCTCCACCCCCATCCTCCTCCTCCTCCACCCCAATCTCCTACACCCCATCCTCCAGCTTCCCCTCCTCCTCCTCCACCGCCCCATGCTCCTCCTCCTCCGCTCTGGCCTTCACCACCTCCCCCTCCACCCCCTCATCCTCTTCCTCCTCCCTCTCCTCCTCCTTTGCCCCCAGCCTCCTCCTTCCCCCTCCTCTACCCCCGGCCTCCTCCTCCTCCTCCTTCTCCCCAACCTCTCCATCCCCTCCTCCAGTTCCCCCTCGTTCTCCTCCGCCCCTCCTTTAACTTCCCCTCCTCCTCTTCCACCCCTCCTCCACCACCCCATGCTCCTCCTCCTCAACCCCTGCTCCTCCACCACGTCCACCACTCCACAATGCATGGGGCATAGGAGATGAGAGCATACACCATCACCCTACCCATCCCCATTCTCACTGCTCATGCCACCATTGTCGACAACAACATCTTATCTAGGCTTCTCCTCCTCCTGTACGCTTCCCTGGTGAACAGATCCTCCATGTAGAACCCGGGCTTTGCCAGCAACGTCGAGTAGTTGGGGAAAGAAGAGCACGAACCCCATGACCACCCACCTATCACTGGACGCGAAGAACTCGGACTCGGTGGGGTCAACGAGGTTGAAGTAAGGGTGGGGTTTGCGGGTGAAGAGGAGGGGGGGAGGGGTTAAGGTCGAGGATGAGGATGGTGAAGGGGTGGAAAGGGGGGAGTGGGTTATGGGACATAGGAGGAGATCAGAGGCCACGTGCAATGGAGGAGGATGGTCCTGAGAAGGAGGATGGATTGGGGGAGTGTTTGGACAGTTATATCCCTCTCAACCTAAACATGATTTGAAAAAAATGTGATTAAGTTCAACGTATATACGACTAAAGTAACAAGGGGCACAAGTGATAGAACAATAAGAAATCAGTGACACATTGCTATTCCAAAAAAGAGAGGGACACAAGTGATATTACAATATCTCAGAGGGGCACAAGTGACAAAACCCTACATACAATTATATTAATTAATGACTAAATATGTAGTTTTACAAAATAGTGTAGAGAATTAGCCACAAAATTTAGCAGGAAATAACATATATTTAAGAATTTTATTCCAATTCTCCATCTTACATTTATTTCCATATTCGCTCGTTTTCTACCACACATTTTCCTTCTCCTTTTCATTCTTTATTACAAATCCATTGATCATAAGGTAGACAATGGTGTTCCTTTTTCTTATATGTGAATATGATAGTCGGTAACACTGAATTCCTCCTTCGCATCTGTCGTGATTTGTGGTATATTAAATTATCCCTCCTCTGCCTTCTTTTATTGGTTATCTTTGTAAGACATTTCGTAGGTGACAACTATTATTATTAAGATGACATTGATCATCATCGGAATAATTTACAAGTTCTTCTCTCCATCATGCTAGTAGTTTCGATGTATGTTGAAAATCATGTGTGATTCATAACTTTTATTTTAGGATAACGATTTTCATCGAGATGCATGAAGTAATTTTACCGTGCTAAGTTACTTGTTTCTATCATTGTTGTTTTAAATAATAAGATCAGCTCGTATTAATTTTTTTATAGGAGCTTGGTCTTATCTTTCTTTAACTTATAATGGTAAATAGTCATAAAGTCTAGTAGGAAAGAACATATATTTAAGAGTTTTAGCATTATTCCCCATCTTATATTTATTTCCATCTTCCAACATTACGTACCAAAGCCTTTTCCTTCTCTATTTCATTCTTTATCAAATATCCATCAATCATAAGGTAGACAGTAGTGCTCCCTCTTCTTGCACATTAATATGATAATTGTGTTACATTGAGTTCATCCTTCATGTCTGTCGTAGTTTGTGATATATCAAAGTATTCCTCCTACACCTACTTATTATGTCGGTTATCCTTGCAAGATAATCCATGGTGATGACTAACATCTTAAGATGGCATTGATCATTACGTAAATAATTTACAAATTCCCTTCACTATCATGTTAGTTGTTCTATGTATATTGAAAATCTTATGTGATTCAAGATTTTGTTTTAAGTTAACGATGATCATCACTATGGATAACATAATTTTATTGTGCTAAGTTATTTGTTGATATTCTTGTGGTTTCAAGTAATAAGTTCAGTGTGTATTCATTTTCTATAAGAGCTTGGTTTTATCTTGCTTCAACATAAGATGAGAGATATAATGTGTTCAACTTTTTTGTCACTAATATTCCATCCTTCTAATAAGACTTATATAATTAGGACCCTTTCAAATGAGGTGGGGACTCACCAATATTATGGTGAGCCATCAATTGAATCCACAGGATATCAATCTAACGGCTGCATAAAAAATCTTATCTAAAAGGTTATTTTTCGTCATCTTGATTTAATTAAATTTGAAGTCCATTTAATGATATCAAATTACTATTTTAGTATTGTCTAGATTTGGCATCTACATTCATTTATTAATTATCATTAACGTTGTCAAGGATCTAGATTTTTTGTATATGTTTGTAAATATCAATATAATAATATAGAATTTATACATGACATCTGCGAGTTGATTATTACATATATTTACATTACCATTCAATAGTTATGAAGTAAAATAAGTCATTTCCTTTGTAAATTTGCAGTTTTCATTGTGAAATATATATTCATAATTGTAATTTTTTGTTTCTTTTAATGAGATTTTCCTCTTTGTAAAAATTAATTGTGTATTTTTAACATGTGTATATCTTCGTAAATTTTTCACGTCCATTTGTAAAATTGGAGCGTCCTTTATAAGTCTTTGTATCCAAATGTCGTAAATGTAAAATTTCAAATGAATCAATGTAACTGCTCCTCACTCCTTTCTAATTTTTAGACGTTCCTTTGTGAGAGTGTCTGATCACTTTGTAAAATTTAGACGTTCTTTTGTAAAATAATCTGATCACTTTGTAATATTTATGTAGAGTTCCGCAACAATAAGTAAACTGTTAGATATTGGTAACATGTAAAAAATTGACATACGATTGTAAAAAAAATCAATATTTGCACAAATCATTCCAAACGTTGTAAAAAAACGATGATTTGTAAAAAAATATAAGGGACCTCTCCTCCGTGCACACCTCTCCTCCGCCATACCCCTTCTGTGTGCCTTCGGCCTTCATGTCCCCTCTCTACGGTCGAGTGGGGTTGTGTGGAGGAGGAAGTTGGATATGACGAACCGCCATCGGAGGGGGAGTTGCACGCGTCGGGATAGCGAAGAGGGGACAACCACAACCTCGCACCGCATCTTCTAGACGATCGCATGGAGGAGGATGTTGCTACCGCCGACAGTCGATCGCACGCGCAAGAGAGAGGGTGCCTCTGCTTAACAATCGCGCGCGTGGGAGAGAGATGGAGGGAGGTCGGCGTAATTGATTAATCAAGAGAGAGAGATTAGGCAATTTAGTTGTCACATTCTATGTTTAGAATTTGACAAATGACCAAAATGAATTATTACCATTAAAGTAATGTAAGTAATGTGTCATCTATTACAACCGTGTGATTTAAATTAAATGGATGAGATGAACGGCTCACCACAAAAGTGGTGAGACCCCGCCTCATTTGAAGTTTCTCCTATATAATTATATTATATTTATATATTTCTTTAGTCATATAAAAAGACTAAATTTACATTGTAAAAAACATACAGTCCCTAAAAGTTTGATATTTGTATACGTTATATATTATCTGCCGAGTATCTTCTTTAATTATATAGTTTTTTTAAAGTTATCTTACTAATCTGTTTACAACTTTTAAAATTATAATATTCTTTACAGAAATAAATTATATAAGAATGTTATTCTTTCAAAATCAAAAATAAAGTGAATCGAATTTGAATATTTTATACTCAAAATGAATTGAATTCGAACTCAACTTAGCAAAATTGTTTAAAATTTGATTCGAGTTAGGATTTGAAAATTTTAAAATAAGTATAATATGAATCCTAGTAGATTCGAAGATATTCAATTTGATTAGCACCCCTACCCATGCACTCTCTTTATATCGTACAATCTCCACCCCCTCCCCCTATCCCCGCCAACTACATTGTTCTGGCTATGGCGCTCTCCATCGGGCGATACTTTTCATGATGATCGCAACCGCAACAACCACGACCTTCGAGGAGGATGCAAGCGACTGTTCGATGCTTGGATCACGAGGAATGTGTGGTGACACTCCATGGAGGAGAAAGATAGGAGATTCGATATCTTTATGGGCACCTTGAGTTTTGCGGAGGAGCAAAACCATCCCGAGAATGGGCACTCCTACGCGGTTCGGATGAACTGGTTGGCGGACCTGACCAACTGAGGAGTTCTAGAGGAGATATGCTAGTTTGAAGAAGGAGAACAGAGAAGTGGAGGATCGGAGGTGTGGTGAAGAGTGATCGCTATGGGTACGAGGTAGGCGATGGCCTCCGATGAGCATCGACTGGAGGGCCAAGGGGGTGGTCGTGGCGGTGAAGGATCAACGGAAGTGCGTTGAGCTTCTTCGGTTATTGTGCATTGATTGTTCTTTTGATTGGTCTATTTTAAAATAATTTCGAATGATCTCGTTATTTAAAATTGATGCGAGTTTTGGATCAGCTTTCTATAACTACAATATATTACATCCCTACGGCTAGGACGGACAATATTTAGAATTTATGGAATAAGTGGTGAGACTCGAGAGTGGATGATTATGGTAAAAAGGGAAGTGGAATAATTACAGAATATTGAATGTGAATAACTATTTAACGATAAGTAGGGCGAAATATTAGTTTATTTTAGTCTATTACCCAAAATGGCCCAATTAGAATGGCCTAATTCCATGTTCTGCCCGCATAAATGCGTTGGATATTTGGATAGGTTGTAGTTGTTGGGGTAAGACCGATCCTCTGCTATAGTGCAGCAGGTGTTGTACTAGCAGGAGATATCTCATAGGGATTAGATGATCCTCATTGGAGGCCGTGGATGCCTGTCCGATCCCCTATCCGAAGGCTTCTGCGAGTACAACACCTACTGCACTGCAGCAGATGGTCCACTCTAGTTGTTGGGGGTAGATGGAAATCTCCTTATTCTCATTAGAATAAATATAGCCGGTGAGTATGAGTGTTCTTATTAGTCAAATAAATCCATATTAGATTAGCTGCAACTGGTAATTATTTTATAGACAAAAGCCTTCCCATTGTTCCCATCAGTCTGGTGGGAACTTATTTAAACCAATAGTTTATGTGGACGTTTCACGTCATCAACAAACTTATCCGAAATCTTTATACATACCTTCCGTATACATACCTTAAAGTCCCGGTAAAAATTCCAATTGAGATATCATGTCGTTCTGACCACATCAGGAAGGGAGAGGCAGCAGAGGGTCAGACCTATATTACATGAGAAATGAAATTGGTCCCTTCGTACCTACATTTTTTTAGGTAAATGATATTACATGCCTTGTGAGATTGTGATCAATTTAATAAGCTAAAAAAATGACTAATTCCCACTGTCATTGAAATAACACATCTCCGAATAGCCAATCTCCCTTTTTTAATTTCTCATTTTTTAATTTTAATTTCTACGACGTTGACCAAAGCCTGCTTATTCTCCTCCCTTTTCAAAATGGATACGGATAAGGATATCACTTTGATATCCTCGAACATATGTATATGTATCCGAATATCTATTTCCACATTTAAACATAATTGTAAATTTATTTTAAACATAGATAACGTAGTTTTAGGGTTTTATCACTTGTGTCCCGTTTAGATTTTGCAATATCATTTATGCTCATCTATTTTTTAATATCAATTCTTCCTTTATATTCTTACGAAACTGAAGTTTTATTCTTCTATCGAGGTAAACTACATGCATAACTGATATTACAAAAGGACCGGAGTGTGCATTTTGTAAGAATACATGGACACAACTGATATTACAAACAATAAAGGAACATAACCGATATTGCATATTCTATGAGTACAAATGACGAAATCTATTGTTTTATGCCTTCTTTCATCGTATTTTGTATACTTATTATGATACAAGTATAATTAGTATATTTATATCATCTATAATCTATCTAATGCATGTATTTTTAAGATAATATATGGAATATTTGTATGTAATTGGTATCCTTTATATATCTCTATCTGTTTTAAGGGAAAGATAACGTAGTTTTTATATTCGTCAATATCTATATCCTTATTCATATTCATATTAAAAAATAGATAATGATATAGTAACAAATATAACTGTATACATTTACATTTTTACCAACCAATTCACGTCAAAGGAAAAAGAGAATGACAAAACTTGATTAGATGCACTGGATTAGCGAAGAAATAGAGAGAATTTCGTAATCTCCATCAAGTTAGTAACCACAATGCTTGTAGAATACTTTAAAAAATGCTACTTTAAGTATCAATCCCAAATTATAAAGAACAATTTATAAATTACAAAGAAGAGGAATGGCTACTTACATTTAGAATTTAATATGAAAAACTTTGTATGCAAGTCTTACTTTCGACGTAGTAAGTTTATGAATAATATTTACTCAAGTTTTCTTTTCAATTTTTTTAAAATATTGTGATATGTTCAAACAAATTATTTAATTCTTTAGAGAAGGTATGATATGAAGTCAAAATAAAATTTGCAGCTTAAGTAAACAAAATCTCTTTATATACATTTTAAACAAAATCGTTATATTCTACTTAGTCCCCCCCAAGCCAACATTCCTGACTTCGTCCCTGCGTGCCATCCAATTAGTGGTCACACTTCATCGATTCCATCCAGTTGGTGGGTCTCCATTGTAAACTTAGTATAGTGTCACGATGACTTTGAGAACCAAGTCTCAAGTTAAATTAGTCCAAATTTTAGAATCTAAAAGAACTCATCCACATGATATTAACTAGTACACTCATATGGATGTTTTAGACCCTGAAATCGGATTTACGAGGTTGATTATTTCGTAACTTTAGGGAGCTGTTGGGCCTTCTCCGTGATTGGAGTCGTCGAAGGGATCAATCAGATTGTCACTGGGGATCTGATCACCCTTTCGGAATAGGAACTCGTTGACTGTGACACCGGGGACAATGAAGGATGCAATGGTGGCTTCATGGACTACGCCTTCCAGTTCATCGTCAACAATGGCGGGATTGCCACTGATGACGATTACCGGTTCCATTTCCTATCGGTCTCCTATACATGGACTACGCCTTCCAGTTCATCGTCAACAATGGCGGGATTGCCACCGATGACGATTACCGGTTCCATTTCCTATCGGTCTCCTACACGGGAAAAAGGATCCTCTATGTAAAATTTTAATGTTATATACTTTTCAAAGATTACAAGAGATGTCTAGCTCTTTATATAGTCTCATTAACACACCAACTGTCACGATCACTTCTTTAAATATCGGACTAAATCATTATAGCAGTGGATTTTGAGGAGATCCAACAAACCAATGGGATCAGCCCTTAGTTAATATCAACACTCTATGCAAGTTGGAGCATGTAATGCTAGCTTGGACAAATAAAGAACACAATCCCTCACACATTGAATGCATGATGATCGGACCATCTCGACTCCACCCATACACAGCCTCATTTTCTATGATGACAATAATGCTTTATGATGGTACACTGTAATTGGAGGTAGGAGGTTACTTTCATGGGATAGGTCCTTATGGACATTCTCCTCTCTATGAGTTCCTTCGCTCTAGTGCCATATGCACTATAGGTGTCTACATAGATATTTCGAGTATCACCACCTTATAGGAGGGGATTGTTCTTTGTCGCACACCTTATGTGGTGGATCCTTTCTCCTCATTGAAGTCGGTCTCATTGCCATGTGACTTACTTATCACATCCTTGTCACCTTCTCCCATGTCAACAACTATAATAATAAACTTGAAATTAAGATAATGAATTGCATTTGATATCATATTTAAATATTTTATATGTAACTCTCTTTATCCTTCTAAAAATAAGTTAAAAAATATTATTTGTGTTACAAAATTTTAAATGTAAATTTCATCTATACATTTGAAATATATCATAATATTTATAATAAATTCAACATGAAGATGCAAAATTGCATTTTTTTGATTGTTTATATTTTTAACGCTTTAAAAATTAGACCATTTAATCAATTAGTATTAAATCACAAAAATGTCAATAATATCAACAACAAATCATATTAAAAATAAATCTCATCATTCTAGTTACTACTGAGCTACGAAGACAACAAGCGAGAGAAAAGAGCATGTCTCATGCTGATAGTTGGTGAGATGAACCCAACTTTAATAACAGTAATAGATATGTCAGGAACTTATGTAATTAAATATCACTTCTATAGAATTTTTTAAGGATTTTGACAATTACACTCTTTCGAATTTTATTACGAGTATGCCCCTGATTTTTTTTGCAACACACTTATTCCACTATATTGTCAGAAAGTTCAAGTTATGTCCTGCCATTATTACACACGTACTCCTATATTTTATTAACGGAAGGGCATTATTGTGATTTTGTTAAGAATACAAGAATATTAGTATAATTGTAAAAAAGTGGGGTATAAGTGTAACTGGGAAACCTTTTTAGGTAACAAGTATAAAATCCCTTCTTTAAAACAACAAACTTACAACTCGAAAAGAGGTGGGAGTATGTACATAAACGCTCACCATATTGAAAAAAGGAACCACAGCTCATGACTTAGTATGGGCGTAAATAATTCTCAAAATGGACAAAGAACAAAGGAAGAGTATTTTAGAATGGATGCTTAAATTGGAAATGTGGTAAGTTATTAAGGTAAATTGATGTGTAATCAACGTTCACGTAAGGATGTGAAGAATAACTTACACAATGTAATACTAGCTGGTCATTTCTCGCGGCCACCGAAAAAGAAAAATAAATAAGATTAAGAAGAACAAGTACAATTTTGTGTCTTCTCTCATTTTATTTCTCTTTTGTCCTGTCTTATGTTATCATCTTGTGTTGTGTTATCTAAATAGTCCACTCTCTTTTTATAGAAACAAATATGATTTTAGATTGATTGCAATAATGAATCTTAATTAATCAAGACTTTGATGAAAATTAAATCGAATCTAATCAAATATCCTTCAAAGATTGCATACAATCCAACTATGTCATTTTAGGATCTAATTGTCCTAAAAAAGGAAAAACCATTATCCAAATAATCTCCCTTTTGATGAGATTCCATCACAATATTCATGTTGCCTTGATTTTGCATTTCATCATCCTCATCAATCACTATCTTCTATAGCAAGAATTGGCCACCTGTCGGTGCTACATCCATCTCTAGATGCTCTCTGACTTACCTCCTCTTGAGCACACATGCATAATCAATGTTGTTCCTTCTAAGACAACACCACAAATCTCCCATTATTCGAGAGATACCACCATCTTCTGACATTATGAATAACAACATTTCTCCTTTTTGCATGCTTGTACAACTTAAATACATAAAACATGTTGCTCTCTTTCTACCCGTCCTAAGAAAAACTGAAGTTCCCTCACATGTCACGACTTTTTCTTTGACTCTATAAACGATGCTTGGCACCTTCATTCTTCACATCACCGTACATTCTATAATGTGTAATTTAAGAACTCCCTCTGCAGTGGTTAAACTCCTAACTTGATCACTTGCAATATCATCATATTCTTTTATATGTATGCACATGATTGACCCCTTTTGAAGTTTGCACTTGTGGAGAACGATGAGAAGATGATAATTACTTGTCTTATTTAATTGATTTAGGATTTCTTATATAGTCTGAAATCCTAGAGAGGCTAAAAGAGAAAGTTACATGGATGCTCCAAAGTGGTTACATGGTTAATAAATTTAAAGAAATAGCGAATTGACTCTAACACTCCGACTCAAGTTGGAGCATATCTATAGATCATGTCAAACTTGGGAATCATCCATGAGAGATGTTTCCCTAGTATCGCTTTCGTAAACATATATGCAAGCTGAAGATCTGTGGAGATATGAGTAGTAATTTTTCCTCTCGTTAATGCACCTTAAATGAAATGATAATCAGCTTTAATATGCTCAGTATGCTCAGGAAAAACTAGATTGTAGGTGATGTTGGTAGCAGACTTATTGTCAAATATAATGGAACATGAGTAGTAGTATGAAGTCCAATCTCATGTATAAAAGAGACAAGCTAGGTAATCTTGCTACTGGCTTCGGGCATCGTCTTGAATTCTGCATCTGCATTCGATCTAGAAACCACATCAGCTTCTTGCTACACCGTGTAACGAAATTGTCACAAACAAACATAGCATAGCATGTAGTGGATCGATGGCCTTCATGTAAACTAGCATAATCTACATCGACAGAAGTGATGACATCAGTATGGCCATTGACCCTGTAAAAGAGGCCTCACCCTAGACATTCCTTCAAATATAGATGAGTCACAAGAATATTCTTAAAATAACTATAGAGAGTTCTCTCCATGTGTTGCCTTGCTATGCTCTTAGCACACGATATATCTAACCTAGTGATAGTAAGGGAACGCGTTTTGCCAGCTAAGCTTATATATCAAGTAGTTTCCTCAAAATCATGATCATTGGATGTAGATGTTTTTGTAGTTATGCAAGGATGTTATATAGTTTACATCCAATTAGTCCAGCCTCTATAAGAATATCTAAGCAATACTTCCGCTGTGATAGGTGTAATCCCTCTGTAATGTATATTACCTCAATGCAAAGAAAGCAGCAGAGTTGACCAATGTCCTTCATGACAAACACATTCTAAAGGAAAATCTTGATCTATGAAATGATAGCTTTATCATCACCAGTAATTACCATATCATCAACATAGACGGTCGATATAACAGTACATATGGTCCATTTTCTAAAAGAAATAGAATAGTCAGATGCCATCATGTGGAAGCCAGTAAAGGTGATCTCAGTAGTAAGCACGCCTAACCAAGCCTGCAGACCTCTACTTTAGACCATAAATGGCCTTACAAAGTCGGCACACGTGCTCCCCTTCGACTGAATAACCAGTTGCTGCATCATATAGACCTCCTTCTCATGGTCGCCATAGAGGAAGGCTTTCTTCACATCTAGCTGAAAGATGGGCAATTCTTTTTAGCATCAATTGAGAGAATAGTGTGGATAGATCACATCCTGGATGTTGGAGAAAAGATCTCAAATAATCCATGCCACAGGTCTGTGTAAAGCCATTCACTACAAGCCTGGCCTTCAATCAGTCAACAGAATCATCAGATGACTATTTCATAATGAAGATGCATTTACAAGCAACATGTTTGACATCAGGGGCAATGGCAAGATCCCACATCCCCCTGGATGCGAGTACATCCATCTCCTCATACATGATCTTCTTCCAAACATGGCCCTGCAATGCACTACGATGATCTTGAGGAATAGAAATAGCCATTAGAGCATGTGCAAATTGACGAATCTATGATTCGTCTCCTTTATTATTTCATTTTGGCTAAAATCCTTGATAAAATACATGTAAATATTCACTAATTCTCACTAATTAACATTCTAATCACATTTATTAATATCATATGTTTAACACTAATTTTATCCAAAATAAAATAATAAAGAGAAAAAGGAAAATAAAAGAAAAAGAAGGATGTAGATATGTAATATATATAGTCTGATCCTGATCCCGAGACCGGGTCAATATTGAGTTGGTTGAGAAAATAAATAATTAGGGGGGATATAAAGATCCTAATTTATAAAAATGTCAAAAGACAATAAATATACATTAATACTTTTTCACATTGTAAATACTTCACCTATTTTATTTATCATTAAGATCACTTCAAAATAAAATATTTTCATGAAAGTTGTTCACAATAACGCATACTATTTTATAAAAATATCGGAAAAATTATTTAATGTATAAATAAAATATTATGATCAACCGAAAAAGCCATAAAAGTCGACTTCCAAGGTTCATAACTATTTATAGAAAATTCTAAATTGATGAAACTCACTTTTAAACTTCATTTTCTAACTAACTCTATTTATTGAAAATATCAAAAAAATATTAGAATAAAACATGCGAGTTTTGGCATTTGGACCCCTTTATATGTACTATTTGTATGAACTTCCCGATTTTCTATTTATTTATTCTTAACTCTGTTTTAATTCTTTTTCTAATATGTTTCTAAAAACCAGTAGAAAAATATAAAAATATTATTTAGTAATAAAATGTCAATAAATCCCGAAGCCATGAAGCCGTGACCCTAAACTTCCGGACCTCATAACTCGGGCATATGGACTCCAAATTGGGCGTAGTCACTTTTAAAGTTTGTTCTCTATAATTATCTCTCAAATGAATCCGATCTCGCTAAAAAAGAGTTAATATGCAAAAAGTAGGTTTTGGGATCTTACTGGTATAAAATGTACAATGTACATTTAAACACCACACCCTTCTTCTTTCCTCCTCCTCCTACACCTGTTGCCGCCTACTTCCTTCTCCTCTCCTCCAACCAATAGCCCCAACCTTCAAGACGTTGACCTTTCACCTAACAACCGCCAGTGACACCACTTACTGCCAGGTGACGCCACCGCCTTCCTTGGGCCACAAGCTTCTTCCCCTATAAATAGCCCTATACCCCCTCTGACGACCTTCATCCATCATTAATTTTCCTTCAATCCAGAGATCCGAGAACTAGTGTTGAAGGCTACAACCTCCTCGACCTTTTCGGAGAGAGGATGAGAAATCGGAGAGATTACCGTCGCCATGGCCAGAACTTTACTCCGTCGTAGCATGCCCAACCTCAGCACAAGTCGCCATGGCGTTGCAGGCAATTACAGTGAATCTCTTCTGAGATCTTCTTCCACATGCTCACCATCGCACACCATCCCTTGTCTCCATTTCTGGGTTAGCTCCCTTTCGATCCTTCTTCTCTCTTCTCCTCTTCCTCATTCATCTGTTCTACTTCTCCCTCTTGATTCCTTTGAAATCATCTCGACTTGAATCCACATCGATTCCATTCCACCTTCAGATCCTTACAGTTCGCCATCTACCTCACATACCTAATCGCCCTTGATCACCCCATTTTTTCTGATCAGGGTTCAATCTCCAAATCTATCGCCGTTGATGGTGCCCTCCAATCACGTCATTCTCTTTCTTGAACACAACCCTAGCCGAGGCATCAACCTCGAGCTTTGTTTTCACTTGTAGGTCTTCACAGACCGTTTGGAGATCACATCGAGTATCTCGAAGGATATAGTGATATCCTTAAGTGCATCACAGAAGCGTGAGGATCGCATCGTATGCGATCGAGAGCGACTAGTCACACTAGTTGCTCGAGGCAGCGGAAATAAAACATTTTCGTGCGATGAAACCACATGATCCAAGAACACTTCTTGGATCGTTTCATCTGAACCACAAACAAGTATTAGGGTTTCCTATTGAAGCGTGGTTGCGATCGAGTCTCTAAATGAAGAGACATCATGTCTCAAGTCTGATCCGACGGAGGAGACGCTTGCGAGCGTGTGGATGAGACGCGTACTCCTCGCAATCCATGTTGATGATCCAAACAACGAATCTACTGATCTCGTCACATGAGATACGACGTCTTCTTCACGAGCAAGGCATGCTGAAGGAGACAGAGATCAACGAGCAAACGATCGGGCAGCATAATGATGACGCTGCGGGGATGGAGACTCTCTCTAGGGCTTCCATGGTGGACGGCCATATGAGAGAGAGAGAGAGAGGGTGTGTAGAGAGAAAGATAGATGGAGAGAGCCTTATGTTTCATTATCACATGAAGAGCAAGGGGTGCCCTTCTATTTATAATATTTTGGGATCCATGGATCTCAATCCAAGGGCAACATAAATCCAATGGCTCACATTGATTTGTGTTTCTTTCAATGGATAAGATCTTGTTGCTAAAAACACAATAATAATTAATTTAATTAAATCAAATATATATTGAATATAATTTGATTTATATTAAACCAATCTCTATTGGAGAAATAGGAAGGAGGCAAGCCTCCTTCCATAAGAATAAAGGGGGACGACCACACATTCCATAAGGAGAGGGTGTTTGTCCACCCTCTTCATATGGTAAGGTGGCCTCCTTCTAATTACAAGAGAATCCATATCTCATGTGTATCTCCAATATTTTGCAACAACTTTTTATTGCAAATTTATTTCACAAAAATAAGTCCAATTTATTTTTTGAATGTTGCAATAATGCCATTGGAAATTTGTGAATCACATTCACAAGCCAAAATAAAATATGAATTGCATTTTTAATTAATTATCCAATGTGAATCCAATTCACATCAACATTTAATTAACAAATGTAAATTACAAATAGCTCTCTCTTATATATATTATAAATCACATTCATAATATCAATGATTAATATAGATAATGCTATCCACAATTATCATATCCATGATAATTAAATCACATTTAATAATCTTAGATCTCTATTCTCATGTTCCCAAATAGTATGAATCACATTCACATTATTCATATCTTTTATAATTAAATCACATTTAATTATTTAAGATAACTCTCCTTATAATATGAATCAAATTCATATTATTCATGATATATATTCACATTTAATCATCCATTTTCTCAAAGCTCGGATACATATATCAACAATGAAATTATCCTGAACTCTTTCAAGGATAATGCCCTTTCTCCGTGGATACTTGGAGATAGGGACATGGTGATTGTATTGTTCCATGTATAATGAATTGGATATTGAGATCACATCTCAAATCCAGATATTGTGGACTTCCCATAGATGCTTGATTAAATCAAGGACGTAGATACAATTTTCTCATTGCATCTGAATTACATTCAGATCACTGTCCAACACTTGGACCAAGATTAGATCACTTCTCTACTGAGAGGAGTCACTAAAACCCATACCTGTTTCATCACTCCCTAGGAATGGAAGTGTCATTGTTATACAATCGTTTATGGTCACATCACCCTCACGTATTCCTATTACCTGTACATCCTGCATACTGGAAGACCCAGAATAAATCCGAAGTTTTAGATCTCTTTTAGACTATCTCCTTCAAGGTTTTATCATTAAGATTCTCATTCGATCATTGGGAGTCAGTATCGATAATATACTTTCCAAAAGAATATATCATACCTAGGTGTTGATCATATACTTTCCAAAAGTATATATCAAACCTTACAAATTCAGTTAAGCTTCCAAAGCAAGACGACCGCGTGCGGATTTTGACTCTTCCCAATATCTCATGAGTGAGCTCATGTCTTCAGGTTCAACAATGATCCTATATGATCACTTTGAGACATCGTATTACTCATATGACCTTATATGCACATCACCGCGCCGATGTATAGACCTTGATTAGGTCATCAACCTATTGGTCTGCCAAATGTGCATACTCAGACATATAGTAACACATCTGTCCTCGATCAGAGGATGCGTGCCTATATCGTGACAGCATACAACATAGGACTTTGGTTATCTCGATCTCGTTAAGTCAACTCTTTGACCTAACTTATCTAACACCTCCGAATCTCTGTTCCTATGCAGAGGAACTGCATTAAGAGGTTGGTTAGATATTTGCCTTTAGAGAAAGGATTGCCTTCTCCTTCATAGGCTTGAGATCCTCTCGTAATAATCATTTGACAGTGCTTGATGAGTCCTCAATCTAACGCTTTAGATATTCATCCAAGCACCTGCCTCTATGATTCAATAATTGAATCAACAATTGTATGATCATTAAGATAGCCCATGGTACATAACCGTAATTATACTAATGGACCTATTATGCAAATTAGTTATTCTTCATTTCAGAACAAGGAATGACATTTGCAATAACATTTATTACATAATGGCTCTCTGTGGGCTCGCATGTCCAACAATCTCCTACTAGCCCAAAGATCCATTAATGGGCTAATCATTTAAACCCACACTCATGTGACAATCATAAGCTATTTAGAAAAATAGCTTGGTAAGTGATCAATCACTCTGTTCCCAAGAGACTACGTCAAGTCCTTTTACGACACTTGCATATCTCATAGTAACAGTGTTCGCATTCAATGCGAATGTTGCATCTTATGCAACCTATACTCAATATTGTTAGTTATAGTGTCCTTGACACTACAACTCAATAATCATTATAACCAGTATGTAATTTCTATTATCCTTATCAAAATACCCTTATTCCCATAGATCTCTATCTCCTAAGGTATCCCCAGTTAAGACCTTTTAGATCACTATTTATAAAGTCTTAATTTATTAAGGATAAGAGTTTGAGATCACTATCTTAAAAGTCTTGTCCTCTTTGAAGATATTGTTATTACTGCAATCAAGTGTTTTATCACCATAGTAGGATTACTAACGGTTTACTACTCCCACTGCGTGGCAGATATCTGACTTTTGTACACATTTAGCATACACTCGGCTTCTCATAACTGATGCACAAGGGCAAGCAATTTTAGCATTCACTTCCTCAATCTACTTGAGGTGCTAACCCTTTTAGATAGCTCAGTACCATATCTTAAGGGAAAAAGCCTTTCTTGAAATTTTTCCAGAAAATGGAACATGTCCAAGGTGTACCACTAATGTACCGGTCCCAATACCCTCTTCTCTATGCTTTTAAACATCTTCAGAACTAAGATCTAAGATGTATTGTTGAGATCATATCTCAAGGTATGGAGTAGCCAGACTATAAAACACTTATTATTATCCTAAACACATTCCAAATGATTAGGATATCATCTACATTTAGCATGATGAACACAACGACATTCCCACTAAGCTTCACACGGTTCATTAAGATTCTAGATGTAATTATAACATTTATAATTTCACCAAATCTTATGTTTCAACTACAAGAAGCTTATTTGAGTCCATAGATGGAGTTCTTTAGCTTGCACACCTTGCTTTCCTCAACCATGAATCCCTGGGGCTACTTCATGTGAATATCTTCTGAGATGTATTCATAAAGGAATGCAATATTGACTTTCATCTTGAAGATGTCAAAGTCAAGTTGTGTAGCTATAGTTAGCAATATTCGGATGGGTTTAAGCATGGTCACTGATGAGCAAGTCTCATTGCAAGCAATGTCTTCTCTTCATTGTGTAGCTCATGGCTACGAGCCGTGCTTTGAAGGTCTCTACCTTCTCATCAAGTTTCCTCTTTTATTTGAAGATCCATTTACACCTTACCATGTCTGACCCATATAGGTGGATCCTCTAGGGTCCATATACAACATTTGTATATGAAGTCTACTTTAGACTTTATTGCTAACATCCTCTTTCCATGTCATGATCCTCAGGAGCTTCATCACATGAAGTCTGATCATTTTTAGATTTCTCTAACACATGGAAACCATCCTCAAACTAATTTGAATAGGTTTTAGTGTTTTATCTTTAATTGTCCTTTTAGTTTCCGATTTCAGGAGCCTTATTATCGATTAAATTAGTTCCTTCACTTCATTTCCATCTTAATTCTCAAGAGAGTCATCATCTAAGAATCATATTCTTAGAGATGAGATCTTTTAAGAATATCGAGGTCATAAAGTAGGTATCCCATACCATCCTTTATTTTCCTAATGAAGTAGTATTCTCTGGTGCTAGATTCCAGCTTACTAGCATGGAACCTTATTAAGGATATATATTGTAGTCATTACTACATATATACCTTGGAAACTAATAGATAATTATGCTAAGATTCATCATTGATCATATCATGTCACACATGATCAAATTGTATCTCCCTACAACTCTATTGAGTTAAGGTACGTTAGAAGTATTGAGATAGGAATGATATTCCTTTCTACATAAGGTATTCCTTGAATTCATCTAATATGTACAAGCTACCTAGATTAGATTAAATTCATCTTCATCTTCTTTCAAACTTTGGTTCAAAACCAAGATTGTGAAATCTTTGAACATTTTAAAGCTTTCTAAGGTGAAGCAAATAAATCTCATATCACAAATAATCATCAAATGATATCACATATCATCAATGTTGATTATGATACAGATTATCCACATACATCAATATGTATGAGATCTTCAATACCCTGACATCTTACACCATTCCCAGAGAAGGGTGCTTTGGACATTTTCTACTTTGAATACAATAATCATAAGTATGTAAGATTTGAAAATTCAGACAATCTAAAGTTTCATCTCTTACTACTCCATTGATCTCATCAATAGGAAAATATCCAAGGCTTGATGCCAGATCATTATCAAATGATCTTCATCCTTCTATTGATCTTTTAAGGTTTAATTTCAGTATTAGAAATTTTAGTGAACCATTCATTAATTTTCTAATTGAGTAGAGTCCACTAGATGTTAGATTACTATCTGAAATATATCTATCACAACTCTTTATGATAGGTCTATTCCAGAATTCATGTTTATTTCCAACATTTAGAAATAAACAACGAGTGTATTCTAATAACTAGGTCATAGAGACATTCTCTAAGACAAAGCGCCCTCCCACTGAAAATAACAAGTCTATATATCAAATAGAGATTGTTGCAACAATTGCATCTATATCCATGTGGATGACTATTAAATCTTAAGATCAAATTTTCCAATCTCCCAAAACATATGAAACCAATTGCAAGTATTTTAGAAGATAGAGATACAACTATTAGACTTTGATCTTATCAAATAAGAAAGCCAATTTCAATAATTAAATGTAGATATAAATTATTTTGATGCACTATCCGGGTCCTTCTTTAAGGATCGTAGATAGACTAGATAATCGCACTATCAATGCATCAGCTTATTGCAGTATTGACATTTATCCAACTCATTGGATGTCATATGGAAGTCAAAGAAGTACAATCAACTCTTTAACTTTCCTTCTTACTTGGGTCTGACCCATGCTTCCACTATGCTCCTTTCATCTATAAACAACCATTGCTCAAGACAAATGATCACTTATGTTTAAATCAAAAGATTTCAATATAAGAGTATTTCAACATTTATACATGCTTCATTCAATTCATACAATATGAATATTATGAAGCTTCATGAATGACTTGAGTATAGACAGTAGAATGATGACATTCATCATATCTACATACATCTTAACTCTTAAAGACTTAGGTTCAGGTAGGCACTCAAATATTTTGAATATATCATCTCTTATAGAGCCACCATTCTGCATGATGCAGTGAACCATGTCATTCATGATTAAATGTTGAGAGCATATATGCATGCCAAAACATTCATACAAACCTAGGGTTGTAGTCCTATTGTCTATTTAATTGTTATTCCTCATTATTATGAGGAAACTTGCACATTGCAACCACATACATTATGTGTTCAACTGCAAGTACAATATCTTGATCATGGATCCAATCCATGATATTATACTGGTTAATATTGAGTAAAGTATTGAGTGGTTTTAATGAAAGATTATCTGAAATAAGAAATTTGCATAAATATATATAACTTTGATTTAGGAAATTTTAAATCAAAGTTGTCTTGCCTTGTCAACACTGAAAGTTGATTCCCTTAATCACTTTCAATGTAAGAGATGTACTTACCATCATATCTCGACGGATCTGGGATTTCCTTCCTTATCTTTGTCATATCCCAATAATATGAGAATTTGTAACTTGGATAAAAAGAAGAGGGAACAGATTCCGCCTTGCAAGTCCAACTTGCATTCTCAATTCGATCTTTAACACCTGGGTCCACCACACCTAAGGTGATGTTTACCCGTCATTAATTGAACCGACCGTCAATAGGAATACAACTTGATATGCACAAACCAATATCACTCCAATAAGATGAGGACCCGATATTGGGGTCACTACGCATACGTCCTCATTCTTTTGAGAAGGGAAGAGCCCGATCTAGATGCGCTTGCATACAAGATCTGTCACTTCGGACATGCGTCTCCTACATACAATCCCTGGCAATGCAACCATTTCCTTGACAGGAGACCATGGATGTCACTTATGTGATCCTCCATATCATATTCAAATTCTAATTAATCATTATGAATCGTATTCATTACAATTAATTCTTCAAGAGAAATAACAACTATACTCATAATAGACTATTTTAATTACAATTGGATTCCAATTAATCTAATCATATTAAATTAATGATCCAATTAATATCCAATAAATATTTTTTAATTGTGACTTGAAATATGGTATTATCTCAAATACGTATTATTTCGAATTTTAATAATTAGAAAAATACACCGCGATCTTTCCTGCATTATCCCATCCCTACCCACTGTCATGACCAGTACCGATAGGAGTAGGACAGAACACACATGGTGCAACCTGCTATCCCAATGCTCCCCGACTAGACACCATATCCACCTTGGGATGGATAATGCCAAATTGATCATTGTGTACTTGGGATGATAATCAGTTCTTCCACCGAAGTTATACCATATATAATAATAATCAAAACATTTTTTATTAACATTGTAAGGAGATTTGCTAAACAAATCCCCAATCCTATTCAAGCAACTTTGTTTGTTGGAAAATAGATTGAGTAACCAATTGTGGTCTAGATCATATCTAGTCAATTATTGGTTAAGGCAATGCCATTTAAGGAAATAATTATCATCAAATATTTAACAAATATTTATGCATAATTATTATAGGAAATTAAACCATTTAATTTCACTAATTATTTAAATGACAATCACAAGGTTCTCGATTAGGAAAGTAATTTCCAGCAGTGACCTTCACTTACTAAAATTAACATATCTCAATCAATTTAAATCCAAATTAAGCAAAGTAAGTTTTGAAAGTTTTCTAATTTAATTTAAAACAGAACCTAAATGATTTGCATGCATTTTTAGGTATTTTGAATAGTAATTAACTCTTTAATTACGTC
This sequence comes from Ottelia alismoides, assembly GCA_037367405.1. Taxonomy (NCBI): domain Eukaryota; kingdom Viridiplantae; phylum Streptophyta; class Magnoliopsida; order Alismatales; family Hydrocharitaceae; genus Ottelia; species Ottelia alismoides. Next base: position 740,745 of record JAZKJV010005585.1, on the reverse strand, counting down.
ATGATTCGCAGCCCCGAAATAATGGATACATGTTTACTAAAATGAACATAACCTGAGCAAACGGATTCGAAATCACGCATACTCAAATCCCACGGTTTCCATATTTAATGAGAAACATAATACAATGCTTATTTCGTGTTTAAAAATTTTAAACATGGCCAAAATTATTCCCTAAATAGAGATACAGGAATGAAACGCGACAAAAACTTTCGAAAACCCTAACGAACCGAAGTCTTCCTAGGTTTATGGATCGTATCCAAAACCTCTGACCTATGGATCTGATACCACTTGAAGAATTTGGTGGGATCCTTAAGAGAATCAAGGAAGCATGAGGATCGCATCGTATGAGATCGAGAGCGACTAGTCGCACTAGTTGCTCGAGGCAACAGAAATAAATATTTTAATGCGATGAAACCACATGATCCAAGAACACTTCTCGGATCGTATCATCTAAACCAAAAATAAGTATTAGGGTTACCTCTTAAAGCATGGTTGCGATCGAGTCTCGAAATGAAGAGACCTCCTATATCAAGTCTGATTCGACGGAGGAGACGCTTGCGAGCGCGTGGATGAGACGCGTACTCCTCGCAATCCATGTTGATGATCTAATCAACGAATCTCCTGATATATTCACACGAGATACAACGTCTTATTCATGAGCAAGGCACATAGAAGGAGATAGAGGTAACATAATTACGATGCTGTGGCGATGGAGACTCTCTCTAGGGCTTCCATGGGGGACGATCATATGAGAGAGAGAGAGAGGGCGTGTAGAGAGAAAGAGAGAGGGAGAGATCCTTATGTTTCATTAGCACATGAAGATCAAGGGGAGCCCTTCTATTTATAATATTTTGGGATCTATGGATCTCAATCCATGGGCAACACAAATCCTATGGCTCACATTGATTTGTGTTTCTTTCAATGGCTATGATCTTGTTGCTAAAAACACAATAATAATTAATTTATTTAAATTGGATATATATTGAATATAATTTGATTTATATTAAATCAATCTCTATTGAAAAATTAGGAAGGAGGCTTGCAAAGGGAGACATCGACACATTCCATAAGGAGAGGGTGATCGTCCACCCTCTTCATATAGTAAGGTGGCCTCCTTCCAATTACCTGAGAATCCATATCTCATGTGTATCTCCAATATTTTGCAACAAATTTTTATTGAAAATTTATTTCACAAAAATAAATCCAATTTATTTTGTGAACATTGCAATCATGCCATTGGGAATTTGTGAATCACATTCTCAACCTAAAATAAAATGTGAATTACATTTTCAATTAATTGTCCAATGTGAATCCAATTCACATGAACATTTAATTAACAAATGTAAATTACAAATAGCTCTCTCTTATATATCATAAATCACATTTATAATATCAATGATCAATATGGATAATGCTATCTACATTTATCATATCCATGATAATTAAATCATATTTAATCATCTTGGATCTCTATTCTCATGTTCACAAATAATATGAATCACATTCACATCACATCTTTGATAATTAAATCACATTTAATTATCTAAGATAACTGTCCTTATAATATGAATCAAATTCATATTATTCATGATAATTAAATCACATTTAATCATCCATTTTCTTAATGCTCGGATACATATATCAACAATGAAATTATCCTGAACTCTTTTAAGGATAATGCACTTTCTCCGCGTATACTTGGAGATAAGGACTGGGCGATTGTATTGTTCCACGTATAGTGACTTGGATATTGAGATCACATCTCAAATCCAAATCTTGTGGACCTCCCATAGATGCTTGATTAAATCAAAGCCGTAGATCCATTCTTCTCATTGCATCTGAATCATATTCAGACTGTCCAACACTTGGACCAAGATTAAATCACTTCTCTACTGAGAGGAGTCACTAAAATCCAGACCCCTTTATCACTCCCTAGGAATGGAAGCGTCATGGTTATACAATCGTTTATGGTCACATCACCCTCAAGTATTCCTAATTCCTATACATCTTGCACACTGGAAGACCCAAAATAAACTCGAAGTTTTAGATCTCTTTTAGACTGTCTCCTTCAGGGTTTTATCATTAAGGTTCTCATTCGACCATTAGGAGTCGGTATATAGTTTCCAAAAGCATACATCATACCTAGGTGTTGATCATATACTTTCCAAAAGTATATATCAAACCTTACAAATTCAGTCAAGCTTCCAAAGCGAGACGACCGAGTGCGGAATTTGATTCTTCCCAATATCTCATGAGTGAGCTCATGTCTCCCGGTTCAACAATGAACCTGTATGATCCCTTTGAGAGAGTATTACTTATATGACCTTATATGCACATCACCGCACCGGTGTATAGACCTTGATTAGGTCATCAACCTATTGGTCTGTCAATTGTACATACTCAAACTTATATTAACACATCTGTCTCCTATCAGAGGATGCGTGCCTATATCGTGACAACATACAACATAGGACTTTGGTTATCTCGATCTCGTTAGGTCAACTCTTTGACCTAACTTATCTAACACCTTCGAATCTCTATTCCAATGTAGAGGATCTACATCAAGAGGTCGGCTAGATATCAACCTTTAGAGAAAGGATTGCCTTCTCCTTCTCAGGCTGGAGATCCTCTCTTAATAGTCATTTGACGGCGCTTGATGGATCCTCAATCTAACGCTTTAGATATTCATCCAAGCACCTGCCTCTATGATTCAATAATTGAACCAACAGTTATATGATCATCAAGATGGACCATGGTACATAACCCTAATTATACTAATGGACCTATTATGCAAATTAGTTATTCTTCATTTCAGATCAGGGAATGATATTTGCAATAACATTTATTGCATAATGGCTTGCCGTGGGCTTGCATGTCCAACACATCTCCACCGTAAAAGATCAAGATCTAGAGTGCACACACAATCATCGTGGATATAAGCACATCCATCGTACACCTTCGAGCATCTCCACTGCAAGCGGGCACCACTACGAGATCGGAGCAAAATCGACCATCAATTGGACTCCATCGAGCCTCTCGATGCAAGCAATCACCAAATCGCCATCGCACCTGTTACATTTGGAGAAGAACGATCGCTAATCGTTGCATCAGGAGAAACAAAGGAAGTGCAACCATTTGATTAAAGCAAATCCCCAATCGTTTGATATTATCTAATCGCACAGTTCGAGACCATGCCACTTGTTGACACCATATGCACTCCACTACCCACCGCTTAACCCTTAAGCAGTGTAGCTCGTGCGATACACATGCAAATGCCGGATTTTTGGGCATTTTGCTTATACCCCCTACATGTTCTTCTTTTGTGCAAGGAGGTCCTCTGAACCACGTGCGCACGCATGTGGTTCCTGGTCATTTTGCACATGTGCCCCCAAATATTCATTGATTCACGATCAGATCCAACATCTGAATATTCCTCGTAAGCGCACGTATTTTCTGGAGATTCTGAGCGTAAGGCCCCCGGTGTTTCAAATATTTCTTTCTGGTCCTTTACAGGTGGTGGTCACGTGAAGACCATGTGCAGTATGTGGATTTTGCGCAAATACACTCCAAGTTCAACATTTTTACATGCACTTTACTTTTCCTGATAATCTAAAAAATACTCGTAACCTGTATATCATACATACGTAATATAATACATAAGAAATAAAATACAAAATAAAAAAATAGTATTTGATATCGTATATAATACTATGTACAATATGAAAAAATATTTTAAAAATAAAATATTTTCTAGTATTAAATAATTCCAATAAATACTAAAAAATACATAAATTCATAAAATACATAAAAAATTATAAAAACACTTTAAAAATTCTATAAAAAATTACCTATAGTATATTTTACTATATTTTACATAATAAAGCAAAAACAAAATTGGATATTAAAACCCAATAAAAAATATAAAATACATTAAAACTTTAAAAATACGTAACTAATTCAATAAAAATTGTATAAATACGTATAGTACCACACTTGAAAAGTATTTCCCTCTGCTTTTTAATAAAAATAAAATAAAAATATTTTCTCACTTTCTACTATTTGTAAAAAAAAGTAAACACCTATTTTTCAATAAAATATAGTTTCATCTTTAAAAACCAAATAAAAATAACAATAATTTCAAATAATTACATAGAAAATACAAAATACTTAAAACACATAGAACTTCAAAAATAAAAACCAAATAGAAAAATATAAAACTTATATCTATTTAATTACATAGGTATATTAAAACAGTAAAATTAATATAAAATTTATAAAAATCAAATAAAATTCAGAAAAATACCTAAAAATAAATAAAAATTTGAAAACCCTTAGACTTTAGATTTTCTATTATTTTACCTTAGTTTTCCATAGTTTGCCTCCATGAGTTCAATACTCCCCTACTTAACGCTATACACATTTGAGTTTAGGACTATAAATAAAATAATAATTTTTCTGTTAAAGTCCAACTGGTCGAGACAATGGCCTTTGTTATTCTTTTTAGAACAACATATCAGGTGATCGATTTTTTAGATGGCGTTGTTGCTGGGGAGGTTGTGCTAGGGTAGATTTTAGAACCTTAGGTTTTTGGGTTTCTTATCTCCTTTTCATATTTTTATTTTTTTATCACTCTACCACCTTTTGTTTCTGAGTTGTGTTGTAAGATTCGAGCAGCCGAGACAGAGCCAAAAATCCAATTATTTGTATTTCCCTTATAAAAAATTAAAGGGCATTTGCCTGTTTTCCTTTTTGTAGAAGGGTCCTCTTAAAGGCATCCCAACTTGTACTTGCCTCCTCCCTTTCTCTCGGGGTCTATTTCACCAGGCGTTATGCACGTGAGAGAACATGGCACCCACCATGGTTTTCTTCACATTTTTCTCGTCATTTTCCGTGGTTTTTTGAGGCTAGGTGCTTGATTAGGGTTTCATATTTTTGTATGTGCATCTGTAGTTATATCTAGGGTCACATAACCTAGGTTTTCCTTTACTTAGTTCAAAAAGAAAAAGAAGGCAAAAGCTTGTTAGACGTTGTTTCAAAAAAATCCAAAAAAAGTGATAACCGAAAAATAAAATCAGGACTGCTAATTTTATCTGACTTTAAAACTAAACGTAAAGGACTCCACTTGCATTGGGAGAGCCATCCCCGTACTGATTTCCAGGTACACTCCAGATTTGTGAGCGAGATACGAGCCTTAAGGCTAGAACGAAAGCTCGGATTTCATTTTAGACTACTGATTCTAAAAATGATTAGCTACTCTTCAATGGGGACTCTCGGGTAGCCGGAAATGGTCTGGGTTTCCTTAGTAGTGTGTGAGGTTTAGAGGACACTATAAAAGGCTCCGTCCTCAAGAAACAGGTAGCCAGAAATGGTCCGTACTTACTCCCATACTAGATGAAAGTAGGTGCAACTAGCCGTACGGACTCAGGACAATCTTCTGAGAAATTCAGGCACCTATCAGCTCGCATAATCTGTTGAAAATACTGCATTGGCAACCAACTCTAAAACTTAAAAAGATTAATGACTGATCTTTTACGGTCACCACCGAGTTGAGTTGGTGAAATCTGGTTTTGCTTTGTGTTTGCGTGGTGTGAGTCCTAGATTCTCTGAGATTCGTCATCTGTGTCTTGTCTTATCTAGAGTTAATTTTCTTTTTCTTGAGCCATGATGATGGGTAGACGATCTCTTAGGCCGACTCTTACGGCACCGCTTCCAACGCGCCTACTCGTTCATCTAGGTCGGTTCGAGACATCTCGTATTTCAAACCTGAGTTAAGTCCTATTTGAGTGTGACTCTGAACTTGGAGAGTCTTCTCCTTTTGTTTCTTTGTCTTATCCGTCTCCTTTTATCCCTCTCTCTTCATTTATTTCGAGTCAGCCTTCGATTACACCAGTCACAACTGAGCAGATGCGTGAGACCCGTGAGCCGATTTCAGATCAGATGAGAGATTCGAGTCTATGAGTTGCTGAGACTAGAGTGAAGACTGAGCATCCTGCATCTCATTCAGGAGCTGAGTCAGTTTCTACATCAAGGTTACCCGCTTTTTTGATTTATTCAGACTTCGTGTCATTGTTGCTGAAGTTCATGTAAAGCTGAACGAAGAGCTGTATGAACATCTTTTTGAGTTTGAGGAGACATGCAGTATGAGATTCTATTCTTACATTACACTTGAGGAAGCCACGATGAATACCTTTCCCTTGTCACTCAAGGATGGAAGCGCAAGATGGTTCCGATGTTTGGGAGAGGAGGAGCTAGTTGGGGCTATGCTTCAAGCTACCTTTCTTAGGAGATTTTACCCCATTAGACGAGTTAATTTCTTGTGGTCGATTATCAGATATTTTTCACATGATCCTTACAAGCCACTTTAGGATATGTGGCTCAGATTTTAGATTATTTTGAGGAAGTGATGAATCTCCATTTCATCACCTTTATTCTATCATTTTGGCCTCAAAACCCCCAGCAAATGCATGTAAATAGCATCAAATTGTACATAATAGCATTCATCATTCATAAGGTGTTTAATGCCAAAATTATAGAATAAAGAGAAGAAAATAAAAAAGGAATAAAATATTGAAGATATTTTATGACCCAAACCCCGAGACCAAGGCCAGCATGGAATTGGTCGACAAGGGAATAAAGTAGGGGGAGATAAGGGCCAGTGTACAATAAATACCTCATTTATTCATGCATTTATTTATGCAATTTTGACACCTATTTTGTACATAATTATTTATTCATCAAATAAAGAAACTTTGTTCATGAAAGTTGTAGATAATATTGTAAATAAAAATACAAAATTGAGTTTGTGTAAAAATAATACTCAGTGTACATTTTATACACAGAATAAAAAGCCAAAATCTCAACTCACAGACCCATATCTTGCAAATAAAAACTCCAAATAAACCAAACTCACCTTTAATTGTATATAGCCTTCCAAGAACTATTTAATAAAATTGGTTTCATAATTTTTAGAGTCCATATGCAAAAGTTAGGTTTTTTGGCCCTCCTTGTATATATTATTGATTAAAATATTCCATTTATTCATCATTCATTATTGTAACAAATTTATATTTTTAGAATTTTGTAAATAATATATATAATGCATGTACATATTAAAAGAAAAAAAAACCAAAAAGAATTTGTAAAATAAAACAAGTCTATAAAATTAATAGACAAAATACCTATGTTATCCATCTATATATAAATAAAAAGGACTTTATTCTTTTGAGATTTTATTCTTTTCTATTTTTATAATAATGTATACATTATACATAACTCATTAAAAATGTAAATCCAAAATAAAAAATCAAGAAAAATATAGTAAATAAATAAAGTATACAAAATACATAGGTAAAATACCAAGCAGTATACCTACATATACATATACCTATTTATTTAAAAATGAAAATAAACTCATAAAAATTAAATAAAAATACCCCCATACTCACAAAAATAAATTATAAATTTATAAAATAAGCCAATAAAATAATAAAATAAAATAAACAAATAAAAAATTAAAAGAAACAAAATACATGTAAATACATACATACACACATTATTAAATTAAAACTATAATAAAACACTCCAAAAAATTCAATAAAATCGTAAATAAATAATACATGAAATAATACACATTTTTTATTTTATAAGAAAAAATTAATAAAAACATTTACTAGGCTAAACAAATCAGTTTCTAATAAGGGGTCCTATTTGTCTTCTAGCGGCCGATCTGGACCAATGGGGTGCCAGCCCCTTGTTGACCGCGTGGTCAACTGTCCCATCCAAGCTCTGGCGCCTCTGAACCATCTTTTCCCCGGTTTTTCATCCATTTTTTACGGGCATCCCATCCATCGATCGAGCTCGCTTCCTTAACAAGAAATGATCTTGGATGATCACTGATACTCGCCGAACTCTTAGATTAATTAGATATTCATTGGATTAAGTAATAATCGCCGGTCAATAAGGCATCACGCCAATGTTTATAAATAAGTAGCTCCGCTCCCTTCCTCATTTTGGCCAATTTTAATCCATCCAAAAGCCTCGATTTTGTCCCTGGAAGGTTCCTCGTGACAGGAGGGGTGTCCAGCACTTCGAATCGGCCGGAGGAAGGAGGATTTTGACGTGGCGGAGCTCCGGCGTCCGCCCTGCTCCCTGGTGACCCCAGGTATAAGAGCTGCTCTTTTATCGCTTTTTAATTAGGTTTTAATGTCAGCTTTTAATTCCAGTTGTTAGTTTAGTCTTTAGCTAATCGGTGTAGCTTAAAATAAAAAATTCGAAGTTCGCCTGTGAACCCGACCGTGTCCGACCGCCTCGTTCACCCCATCTCGTTCCTCATCGTATTCTCTATCGATCCATCGCCTTTGACCAACCGAGGACCTCTGGTCTTTGCGAATCGGGGCTCCACCTCCGCCGTACGCCGGAGCCCCTCTGCCTCACTCCATCTCGCTGCAAAGCTCCAAAACCCGGGGTCGAGGAGGTAGCCCTCGCTTCCCCGGTTCTTCCTATGTAGGTCCAGAGAAGAGAGGAGCCCATCTGGGCTCGATCAAACCCAGGAAGAGGTCCTGGAGGTCCCGTTCTTCACCGACCTCATCCGACCGCCTCGGACCTCCAGGAGCCATGAGAAGACCATCCGACGATGCGGAAGCCTTCCAGCTACGTCCAGAGCACTTCAGATGCGAGGGAGGTGCCCGAAGGAGCCCACGCTTATCGATCGAAGCTCGCCGGGGGCGAGCTTCTTCCTTGTTCTTCCAAACACCTCTAGCGTCGTTGGATCAGGAGGAGAGGCCCAGATTGAAAGACAGCCGTTCGATGAAGACAAGCCCTGACCGTCCGATCAGCGAGGAGCACCTAATCCGAGCCCTTCATCGGCGAACCGGTATCCGCCGTCAGATGAGTGACATGTGGATAAGTGGCGCGGCCCATCGCCGTCCATCTTCACACCTAAGGGGGTAAATTTCAGACCTAGCCCCCCCGCTTTTTGTATTTATAGTTTTAATACTAGAAATAAAAAGTTACGTTGTAAATAAATTGTATAATTGCAGTATGCCCCCCTGGAGTTTTTATATTTGTGGTTTAGTCCCTCCGCGCCTCACGTGTAGCACCACGTGAGGCGCGTGATTTTTGCATTTAAACCCCACCGGGTTTTAGTATTTGTAAAATGGCCCAGAAAATGAACCCCTGCCAGGCCATTTACTTTTGTATGCTTTGTCCATTTATTTTGTGCCTCATATTAATTCGAAAAAATCTTGCAAAAAATGGATATAAACTCCTGTTAGTGTTACCCTTGCATGCTATATTTTTAGTTTTTAATTTTGTTGCATTTTTGCATTTAATAAAAAAACAAAAACATGCCTTTTAATTACTGTCTAACTTATAAAATTCCAAAAAAATATTAAAAGACCTCGAAAAATTCCAAAAATATTCCCTAATATGTATTTTGACCTATTTTAGTGTCATTCCAAAAATCCCTAAAAATCTCAAAAGAAAAACTTTAAAAACTCAAAAATACCCAAAAACTTCAAAAAAATATATAAAATCAAAGAAAACTCAGAAAAATGCAAACTCAGTTCTTGTTTCTTCTATATTTTATTCTCTTTATTTGAAAATTAGTTTGGAAAAATTTTGAGGCTGTTTGCTATTTTTAATGCCTATTTTTCTTACAGCCAGACCCTATTTCCCTGTTTTCTCTTATTTTGCTATTTAAAAATATTAAAAATGTTTTGAAAATGCCCAAAAATTACAAAAACAGTAGAAAATCTTGAAAATACAAAAAAAGCTTTATTTCTGAATTTTTGACCATTATTGTGTATTTTTATAAATATTATAACTCCCCTTTATATATATATTATCCTATAAAAAACGAAAATGATAAAAAATGCATATCTATATACATATATATATTTATATATCTCTTAATATATGACATTCTAAAAGTAATATATATATATATATATAAAAAATAATAATAATATACAATTATTATATATACCTGTATATAATGTATGTATGCTTTGTACCTACCCTCTAGGGATATATATATTCCTTTATATATTCATAGTCTATAAATTATATATATATATATATATTATATAAATATATTATTAATATATATATATATATAAGATAAAAACCCACAAAAATAGGCTTCACACATGGATGACTCTGTGAGAAATGCACATCATAGGCTTATGCATTTTTGTATTGCTCTCTGTGGTTCAACCTCTACATGCTTGTTCATTATACATTTTATGGTAGAGTAATAAATATTAATTCACATTTTTGGACTTAATTTCTTCATTCTTTTATTGTGGGTTAATTGTTGCTTAACATGGGTATTCTGCGAGCGGTCGCCTCAGCGACACCTTATACATATCATTTATGGTGACCCTTGTAGAATTACTCGGTTATCAGATGGCGTCGTTGCCGGGGAGCAAAGAGCATAGCCTAATTGATTTTGTCATTCTTGTGTACTTTTTGATTCATTATTGATTTTGTGAGCAACCATTTTATTGTCATTAATCACCATGCTCTATTGATTGATTCATTTATTGTGATTATTCTATATTTGCTCTATTTGATTGGTTGAACTATTCTAATTCAATCTTTTTGTGACTTTGATGCGAGGGCCCGCCACGCGAGGATGGCTTCTTAGGAGGCTAAGGCAGCCGAGCTTGGAGGAGGATGGTCTTCTCTTCTCATGACCATCTGGAGAGAGTATCAAGGAAGCAAGGAGATGGGGATTAGATAGGTGTAGAATATTTAGGATTATTTTTGTAATTTATGGTGAGAGAGAGATAATTTTGGCATTTAATTAAACAGGACTCTACTCTTCACAATGAGGTCCAGTGCCCGGGTGATTGTTCACCTGGGGGTCTCATCGCGGCTTTTCGAGTTTTTCATCGCTTTCTTTTCTTTGTTTTCCGAAGTTTTGAGCTTTCTGCCTTTCTTTTACTTTGTTTTGTGTGCTTGGAGCCCCTAGATATAGGTTGCTTGACTCGGTAGCTAGGTCCACACATTAATAAGAATGCATGTTCCTATAGTCTACTTCGTATGGATCTAGTCAAATTTAAAACAAGCCGTTCATTTATCTCTTAGCCCTTGTGCCACAGCGAGCCCTGTAAAGCGCTTTCTCCTACCCTCAAGTGTGTTGAGCAGAGGAGGGGTGAGCCAAGACTGACCTTTCGGGCTAGAGATGAATGCGCGACTTATGGTTCTTCACGCTAATAGCAGCTAATGTTTAGGGCGATTTTGTGCCTTGCATACCGCCATGTAGATAGGTTTAAAAATTCTGTTTTGCATACCGCATGGAGAGAGCTGGGATGCACTGTAAGTCTTCTAACTCAGCATGCATCATTCGGTTCAATGGTGAGATTTCCATCATGGAACCACTTGCACGACTTTTCCGCTATCTCCCTCTGATTTTGAGCACCTAGGACTCAAATGAAAATCTACAAAAACGTTAGGCGCTGGTATGAAAACAGACTCAAAAAAAGTGAAAACCCAAAAATTAAAACAAGGGGACTGCTAAATAAACTTTGACCTTAATTAAAATCTGTAATGGACTATCATTGTATCGGGTTCATAAAGCCCTCATTGTTTTCAGGTACCTTGGAGGGGGACCAAAACCCTACTCCCTTGAGCTAATGCGACCCCCTAAGGATTAAAGCCAAAAACCCAGTCTGCAACTGCCTTGTGTATCGCCTGGATTTCCGAAGTAATGACGCTTCTATCGTACGTAGGCGAGTAGGGCTTGGTCACCAATGATGACTCTCTGTTGTATAGAGCATCGACCCTGTCCGAAGTATTGAGCATAGGCCACGCCTTCACGGGGGTGTCTGTCTCATTGTCCTGCGTCCGAGTAGGTTCTTGCACGCTCACGGGTGATTCCGTTGCGAGCGAGAACCGAAGTATTGGTTTCGCCTATCGGCTTCCTCTCTCTTTTCTTTGGCTGAGTAGGGATCCAGGAAGGGTTACAAGGACTCCAAAAAGTACAGACTACAGGTTACACAGGAGGAGGACAAGTACGAGATACTCTTCCAGCAGTACTCTCGCTCCTATAGGGTAGCGTACTAAGGACTTGTTATAAGATATGCCTGAAAATCACAACTCTAAAAATGAAAAGATAATAAATAGCCGAGCTTTCACGGCTTCACATGGCGTGAGTTGGTGAACCCGATTTTGTATTGTGTTTGTATGGATCTAAATTAAGGTTCAAAAATCAAGTCCTGCGCCTTTGCGCACATTTTGTTTCTTCCCTTTGACCACCCCGCTCAACCGAGCCTCTCTACTGTTTTACACTCCTTTTATTCCTTGTTGACCATCGTATCTTTCATCCAACATCCAATCTTCTCTTGTACTTCGCGAAGTTGATCCATGGATGGTTTCCGTCAGGACCATGCCGACACCCACATCGATTCCATGAACTCAACTCTGCCAATAAGTTCGAGGCGATTTCCGAGAACCCGATCCGAACTTTGCGGATCGATCTCCAGACTCCTCGTTTTCTACCTTTCTCTCGGCCACCCAATAAACTAGGATCACTTTTGTCCTACTTTCACCGTTGTGAATGGAAGTCGATTACAGTCTACATCCTTTTTCATTCACAACATGCTGGGATTGACCTGAATTCCAGCTTTATCACGACAACTGAACATAATTGCAAATGATATGATTAGGACTATCTCATGATGCAGATAGAACACAGTGCGAGCCCTGGAGACTACTCCGGAGTTCATCTCGTCTGACTCAGACCCTGACATGGCTCCAGGAGGAAAGGGCAAGGGTCAGCAGCCACCCCAACCAGAGGGACAGGTGCCAGATCAGAATCAAGTCAATGCACAGCTACTGGCATCTATCCAGGCCATCCAGCAGCAGCTGACTGAGCAGGCCCTCACACAGACAGCCTTCCAGGACATGTTGAATGATATGATGAACCAAGACGATGGGGGAGGAGGCAGAGGCAGAGGAGGCAGGGGAGGAGGAGGTGGAGGTGGAGGTGGTGGTGCAAACGATGATCTAGAATTTCCCCCACCACCAAAGCCAACCCTAAAAGAAACATACAATCCGGGAGACAACTAGATGACCGAGTGGATACTCATTCCACTGCTACATGCTCACTTTGAGCTGAAATCCTAGTTTATTGCTCTTCTCCCTGCATTCCATGGGAACACCAGCGAGGAGCCGTACATTCACCTGCAGCAATTCTCCCGCATTTGCCGTACTACTCACTATCCTAATGTCCCTCTGGACATTGTCAAGATGATGGCTTTCCCCTTTAGCCTACAGGACAAGGCCCTCTATTGGGTCAATCATCTGGGGAAGGTTGTGACGACCTGGGAGGAGTTGAAGTCCGCCTTTCTGCACAAATATTACCCTCTAGGTCGGCTCAACCAGATGCGAGCCCGTATCAGTAATTTCTCCCAAGGACCCCATGAATCGATACATGAAGCGTGGGAGAGATTCACTGACCTGCAGGAGAAGTGTCCCCATCATGATATCCCAAAGACCAGCTTGGTCCAACATTTCTTTGGAGGACTGAACATAGAAAGCCAAAGGCTCGTAGACGCAGCATGTGGGGGTTCACATTTCAATAAGGATGAAGACATAGTCTGACAGATATTTGAAGAAATGGCTGAAGGAGAGGCTGTCCTCTCTTCATCCAAGGCGTATCAGAAGCATCCCCAGATCCTGCAAAAACAAGTGCACATGGCAGCGTCCAAGGAAGCAGAGAGAGATGAGAGCTCCAACCTCAGTATCATCGGGGGCCATCTCTCGAAAGTTGATATCATCAAAAAGCGATCACAAGATCTGGAGAAACTCGCTGTGATCGAGAAGAGGACCCAGAACCTAGACAAGCTTGATCAGATCAACAAGTACCTTGAACTGTTGGTAGGCACCATCAACTCTATTCAGTCGGCGACACCATCGGAGACTCCAGCTGAGAAGAAGGACGAGCAGCAACCGCAGCATCAGCCTCAGCTGAGCCAGCAGCCACCGGCAGTCCAGCACGTGTATTACGTACAGGCGCTCGACCAGGGCCTACCGCAACAGCAGATGGTCGTGTACCAGCCAGAGTTCCTTTCCGGACCTGATCCAGTCTTCCCACCACCACCCCTGATTCAGGAAGTGAATGGGGTATGGGCTAATGATGCACAACCGACCCGTCCTCAGGGACAACCCCAGGGTCAGCAATTTACCAATCATCAATATCACCAACCTCAGGGTGGTCATTTTGGACAATCCTCTCAGCCTCACCAACAATACCACCAACCTCCCCAGTTTGCACATCAATGGAGGCAGAATTTTCCTTACCAGCAACAGCCGCAGTACTGCCACCCATAGCCGTATCACCAGTACGCGGCTGCCCCCTCTCAACAATACCAGCAGTATCCTCCTTCCTCGTACCAACAACTTCAACTTCCTGCACCACCGCAACACCACCAGCAACAACCTCCACACCCATCCAACCAACAGCAGCGTGGTCTGCACGCTGAACCATCAGAAGTACCCCCTGCAAACCCCACCATGGATTGTCTAGCCCAGCTTGTCAAAGGGCTAGCGGTATGACCAAGCGGCTTGATGACCTGACCGCCACCCGAACTACCATTACGGCGCAGGTCGAAGCCAACCCCAATAATTTCAAAAAGAAAGAGCAGGTAGAATGTGATGTCCTGTCCGTGTCTGGTAATGATATGACTGTTTATTCTAATGCTGTTACTCTCTGGAGCGGTAGGGCCTTGCCTCCGCCTGCTACCAGAAGTGGGGTGAATAAAGAAACAGGTGGATCGTCATCTTCCGCATCAGCTGTGCCAGCTCCAGGGGCGGGTGAGGAGGAAAGAGAAGGAGAAGCTAGTCCAGCTGTCGTGCCATGTCACCAGCAGCCTCAGCAGAAAATACAAAAAAATCAGCAAAAGCAAAAACAACAAAAAGAAGCTTGTAGCCGAAGCGAAGCCGTGCCAGCATTGGAGGAGCCGCCAGCAGCAGCCGATCCCTCGCCAGCCGACGGAGCAGGCGCTTTACTTTTTGATCGCCCTGCAGCACCAACATGTCCAGATACAGCTTGTACTCCTTTTTGTAGTTCGGATGTACAACATTCTATGGGTGATGATGTTGATGTAAATAAGAACTCTGATTTTCCTGCTAGTGATGTACATATTCCTTTTCCTCATGCAATACAAAAATCCAAAAAAAATGCAAAACGAAAAAAGGCATTGTCTGATCCAGGTGTTGTGGAAATTTTAGATAAATTGACTGTTGAGATTCCCTTGTTGAAGGCCGTGAAATACATGCCAGCTGTGAAGAAGGGACTGAAAGAGGCATGTACTAACAGGCGTCGCTCAGCGCAAGAAAACAGACGCCAGCAAGTCGAGAGGCATGTCATCACCTAGGCCACGGTATCAACTATCAGCAATCTCCCACAGAAGAAACAAGATACAGGAGCACCTCTGATCAGTTGTGAGATTTTTGACCAGGTCTTCGAGCGTACTCTCCTTGACAGTGGATCTTCCATCAACCCGCTGCCCTCATCCATAATGAAAGAATTCAGGCTGGGACCGCTCAAGCAGACACGCATGATCCTTCAGTTCGCTGACCGATCCGTCAAGCGGCCCCGAGGTCTTTTGGAAGACGTGGTAGTCAAAGTGCAGGAAATGAAATTCCCAACTAACTTTGTAGTCCTTGATATGGACTCGCCTGCACCCCTACTCCAGACCCCTATCATCCTTGGTAGACCATTCCTTCGTACTTCAGGTGCCGTGGTTGATTACGGGTCCGGCAAGATTACTTTCAGCTCGAACACCCAGCAGATCACGATAAACATGAACAGAGAGCTGAATGCCACAACTGTTGAGAGCCAGGCAGCATCAGAAGCAGACTGTGATTTTATTGTAGAGATCAGAGATTCATGCTTGTCATTGGACGATCCATGGACCCGAGAAATCCTCACTCTTGAGGAGGTCTCTGAAAGCGCAGTCAGCGTATGCTCCGACGATTCATGGGAGACAGATCCTCAGATGCCGGCGCATCTACGTGAGCAGTCACTCCAGACCGAACACGATCAGCTTAGCGCAGAACCGTTCGGCACATCACTAGGATCTCAACAAAATGATGAGGATGGTAAATATCTCAAAGAAGTGCATCCCACCACCAGCATGGTATCTGAAGTGACAGATAGATTGGACAGGTCAAAACTAGAACTCAAGCCACTTCCGGCAGGCCTAAAGTATGCTTTCCTTGCGGGTGAAGAACAGATGTATCCGGTTATCATCAGCAGCAGGCTGACTTCGGATCAGGAATCTCGTCTTCTCGAGGTTCTAGAAAAGAACTGCAAGGCACTTGGTTGGAGCGTATCAGACCTCCGAGGGATAAATCCAGCCTTGTGTTCACACCACATCTATCTAGAAGAAGACGCCAAGCCGTCCCGCGAATTCCAAAGAAGGCTAAACCCTAACCTTCGGGACGTCGTTATGAAGGAGATAACGAAATGGTGTGACGCAGGCTTTATCTATCCCATCTCCGACTCAAAATGGGTAAGCCCACTGCATGTAGTTCCGAAGAAATCAGGGCTTACCGTGGTCATAAATGAAAAAGGAGAGGAAATTTCTACTCGGGTACCAACCTCCTGGCGGGTGTGTGTTGACTACCGTCGTCTTAATGTAGCAACCAAGAAGGACCACTTTCCCTTGCCGTTCATTGATCAAGTTTTGGAAAGACTCGCAGGCAAGGAGTTCTTCTGCTTTTTGGATGGGTACTCCAGGTACAACCAAGTGGCGATCGCCCCTGAAGATCAAGAGAAGACTACCTTCACTTGCCCGTTCAGCACCTACGCCTTCAAGAGAATGCCCTTTGGTTTGTGCAATGCACCTGTATCTATTCCGTATGAACTCAAAATTCGTCAAACACACCTTTGTTTTTAGAATAAACTTATTTTTAAAATGAAAGTGTTTTCATTCAAAGTAGATTTAATACGCAAAAGGTGGCTTTTCGAGGTACCATGATATCTTTACAATCATATATTCTTTTCATATTATTTTATTATTCTTATTTTCTTCTTATTTATATTTTTATTACATTCCTTATATTTATAATAATTATATAAAATAAAATAAAAATTACTAAAGTTTTAAATAACCAATATGTATATATATTATATAGGTATGATGTATCTATACTGAACATAGTATTTAACTAATGAAATATTTTTTAAAATAAAATAAAAATAGATTTCTAATCCTCATATAATATATTAAATAATAAAATACCAAAAAAAGTATTTATCAAAATAAGTTATAAAAAATCACTAAATTCTTGTTTATATGTAATTTATATCTATAAATTATACTATTTATATTATCTATACTAACTAATTAACTTATTAAATTTATCAAAATTCATAAATAGTTTATTTGTTAAACTAGAATAATTTCATATTTATATTATTTATTAATTTAAAATTATTTATATTTAATACTTAATTCATATGGTATTTATTTATTTGTATACCTCTCTTTTGTCTTATTCTCAGTTTTGTCTGTTCTTCTTCCCCTCTTTCTACTACGTGTTGTGCCACGATTGGTCAACCTAGAGGTTTGACCATTCAACCTTCTTCTTCTCTTCTTCTTCCTTTCCCCACCTTAATCCTATTCTCCTTTTTTCTCCTCCCTCTTCTTCCACCATGATGAAACAACTTTTGGCTATGATAAATTGAGTTTGTTGTAATACAACCAAAAATAGATCAATCAAAAACTGAACGAGAATCTCTCCAAGGAGTGGCTCAGTCTAAAATCTCCTGAATAAGTCCAGGGTCGAACATAGGGACACAATCGATCAATGTATATAATAGGGACATATAGTGGGCAACAAGCCACTCTAAGATCTTATCTAGGTTAGGATATGAAAAATGCAACACACAATGAATGAAACATTTTTATGAGTTCTCAAGGAAAATTATTTTTGTGCTACAATCTCTCTAATGCAACACATCAAAGAAGGCCTAAGAAAAATACAAACTCCCAATTTGAACTCGTGATTTAATAGATTAACAATATAGAACATCCTATTCAAACTGGTCCTAAGTCACTTTGTGAAGTATCAATTCAACTCACATGCATATTCAATTTAATTTAAGGACCAAAGTGTCAAGTCATATTTCCAACTCCATAAGTTAAAGCCTAAATAGGAACTAATATATAGCTAAATTATAAAAGTGTCATGATGAGATTTAATAAATTCAAGACCTATCAGGTGGTTCAATCAATCACTAAGCACTTAAGCATACACTTTTTGATTCAATTTATAAAGTTAAAGTCAAAGTTTCTCTATGTGTATTAATTCATTTTCAACAAAACATGTCAGAGAAATGATTATGTCAAGTGAAAGAGCATGGAATGACCTATAAACAAGATAAATTTCATTAAAATGGATTACAAATGCATAAGATATTAATTTAACAAGTCAGGGGCCAACTTACGAAGAAAACTAAATATTTTATCACGAAATGTTCTAAAGAGGACCTAGATACAATAAACAAACTCAACGGGGCTAATATGCAACTAAACTCACATGTATGGCTATAAATAAATTATAAAGGAATCTACATGGCTTAGACTGCAAATATTCGAGGTTGACATGTGTTCTGCATAAGCTTCGGAAGGACTAGATTGCAATTCTGACTCAGTGCATGGCATGTTCTAGAAAATACCCCCTTCACATGAGCTGAGGCCCGTCAGGGGCAAGATCTGATTTGTGTAGGCTCGGGCGTGTCGCTTCCTAGTCCTTCAGTACTAGCTCGGGCCGCTCGAACTTCAAGGGTGAAACGTCGCTTCAGCACTAGGCTTGGAGAAGGATATCTGTCGCTGCATCAGACTCGAAGGATCATATCCGATGACAGCTGCTCATCAAGTTCTTCCCTCTACTCGGAGTGTGACAGAGGCATGAGGAGCCCCAGTGAGGTGCTACTGGGATCTCCTCACTCTGATGTGAAGCCAGAATGTCTGAGGAACTTGCTGAATCCCTCGCGAAGAAGATGAAAGTGGAATCGAGGGTGGAGTTGTTCCGGAAGCTCTAATGGAGCGTCATAGGAGAAGAAAAGCTCGATCGAATTTTAAGCTAAAATAAATGAATAAAGATGATGACATGAAGATTCATCACATGTACAATGCAAGAAAATCTTTTTGTGAAGGAATTTTCTAATTTTGAACTTTTTATGGAATTTTGGAAAGAGTTTTGCAAGTTTTTATGCAAGTTTTTGAAAACTTTGTTTGCAAATTTTATAGACTTTTTTGTAAATTTTTAGTGATTTTTAAGAAAGAAAAAGAGTTAGTCAAATAATTATGTGCATGCACTAACATGGGAGTGCGTTTGTTATTTAAAGAATTTAACTACTACCAATTCTTTCTCGATGATAGTGTAATTCTTTTGAGCTTTGTCTATTGTTCAGCTAGCATAGTGAATAGCAAATGGTACATTATCCTTCCTCTGTCCCAACACAACAACGATGGCATAATCTGACGCATCAATCAAGATTCAAAATGGTAGAGTCCATTCCGATGGCTGTAGGAAAGGGGCTTGAGTGATCAAGTCTTTCAACTGCGAAAAGGCTTGGAGCACACTGTCATCAACAATAGAGTATGTCTCCTTGCCTAACAATGCGGTCAATAGTCAGGAGAGATTGTTGCAATTTTTGATGAATTGCCAGTAGAAACCGATGTGCCCTAAGAATGACTAGACTTGTTTGAGATTGGTAGGTGAATCTAGTTTTGAAATCACCTGCACCTTGGCTGGGTCCACTTCCTTACCACGTTTTCATACAACGTGACCTAGCTCGATTCCTTCTGTCACCATGAAGTTGCTCTTCGCCCATGAGAGTACAAGATTTACATCGCAATATCTCCTCAATACTTGGTCTAAATAATCCAGGCATTAATCAAAAGAATCAACGTAGACTAAGAAATCATCAATGAATACCTCCAGAAAACTGCCCACCATTTCAACAAATACAACTAGCATACATCGCTGGAATGTAGCAGGGGCATTGCACAACCTGAACGACATCCATCAGAATGTGTACGCCCTAAATGGATAGGTGAAATGCGACTTCTCTTGGTCTTCAGGAGCGATGGTGACTTGATTGTATGCAGAATAGCCATCCAAGAAGCAGAAATATTCCTTCACGGCCAGTCTCTAGAGAATCTGGTCGATGAAGCTACAAGGAGAGAGTGAAGGAGTGGCATGATTCTCACATCAGCCACAAGCATTTTGAGCCTGGACAGAGAGTATGGCTGTTTGATGCGAGGCTTCGTCTATTTCCAGGGAAGCTACAGAGCAAATGGAAGGGACCCTATCTTGTTAGAAAGGTACACGACAACGGTAGCATTGACATATCCGAGTTGTCTTCTGAGAGTACCTTTCGAGTGAACGGCCAGCGGCTCAAGCCATTTCTAGATTATGAGCCGCGGGTCGTTGATGTTGCCCCTATTCATTTTGCGTGAGATATGGTCGGTTGACTCACATCTATTGCATCTCACGCCTGAGTTTCACTGTTCCTCCGACCTGTATAGATCCAGATGTCCATATCATTACATTCTTTAGTCCCACATCCCTTTCTGCATCTTTTGATTATGCTATACTTAGGGTGTACTTTACCCTAAGTATAGGGGGGATGTAGGACCTTTGGGTATTTCTTTTGATTCTATCTATCCCCGTTTTGCTGCCTATACTTAGGGATATTTTACCCTAAGTATGGGGGGGTAGACCCTGTACATTCTCCACTCGGTTTTCCCTTTGTATACAGCCTGCTATACTTAGGATTATTTGATCCTAAGTATAGGGGGAAAGCTGAGAGTCTCTTGATTTTCTATACATTCATTCTTCTTTGTATATAGCCTTCCTTTTCACTTCCCTATACATAACACGAGTTATGTCTTCTTCATCGCTCTTGACTCTGAGGACATCGTTCGAGCTAAGTATAGGGGGGTGTGTATATATTTCATATATACTTTAGCCATAACTCATACTTTGTGTAAGTGTGTTAATAAATAAAAATGGCTAAAAACCTAAAATTCACAAAAATTAAAAATTTTTCCTTAAAATAATTATTCTTTTATTGCACATAAATAGCTATTGTACAAATTATTTTTGTAAAAATGTTTTCAAAAACTTTTTGTGTAAAGTTTGTGTAAATATTTTCATATCAAAATTAGGAATATAGTACAAAGTTTTTCCAAAATGTTTTGAAAATCAAAAGTTTGCAAAAATCTTGTGTAAATGTGTGTAAATACTTTTGCAAAACTTGCATTCATGCATTCATCCATTCATGATTTCAAAACATTTTTCAAAAATCTTTGCATGTTTGTAAATATTGTGTAAATAGCATCTTTGTATATATGTATATAGTTTTTCCTGGATTATAGTTGACATCTAAACTAGCCTGGAATTAAATTGAGAAATGGAGCGGGATTAAGATCTTAATCCACCTAATTTCTAAGAGGAACCTTATAGGGCTTAGGTTTAAGGCTTTTCACGTCCATGGTGACTTAATTCTTTGAGTCCACTAGGCTATGATCACATATCATCTCAATGAGCCTAAGTAGAGCACTTAACAACACACACATGACTCATATGGACAATGGCTTTACTTGGACACCGCACTTAGCACCGAGCTCTCTACGGATGAGGTGGTGAGGAGGCAGTCTTCCTTGACTTGGGGTAGCATATGAGGGTAGTACTTCTAGGCAGAACCTCTCTTCTTCTTTTAGTGAAGGAAGTGCATCTCAACTTGGTCTGGTTGCCATGAGGTCTAGCGACGGGAGTTGTGGGTTGCAATAATGCTTCAAAAGAGGGATAGTCTACTGGCTCAAGAGGAAAAAATCCTTGTATATATGCTGCACATGTATATGTTGTATAGATGCACTTGAAAAAAATGCAAAAAGAAAATAACTCCAAAAAAGTGGTGGGTCTGATAGAAAATGATAATCCCACCGGAGTATGTACATAGTGCAATAAGCAAAGCTTGAGATTCATGTCCCACCTTATGTAGCTTGCAGCAGGGAGACTTAGCTACACTAGTTGAGCTCCCAAGGATACATGGCTACACTGGCCATGGTCCATTCTCTTCTTCCCCCATTTCTTGAGCTGGTTGAACTTGAACTTAGAAGGGAATACCCCGCTCCTCGAGGAAAGAGTGGCCAGATTGGGGTCATAGAGCTACCTTGTTGGGGAGAATTGTCAAGTTGCCATTTCTGAGGTGGAGAGCTTATACTTCACATTCACAGTACAAGGTTTGTGTTTGATGACTTGTTCTGATCTGGATTGTTGAGGAGTCTTGATTATGGATTGGTGGAACTTAGAGGCTGTTGAGTTTTAAACTTAAGTCCAAATAAGGTTCCGACACATTAATAGTCCAAAGATCTGATCGAGCTCCATAATTCAATTTAATGAAGGCAAATTTAATATTCAACCTTGATCCATGTACATTCTCCTCTTTTTCTTTTTCTTTCTCTTTTTCACTTCTTTTTGAAATAAGTGGTTGCTAAGGGACTAGCAAAGTTAAGTATAGGGGGGTGATGAATACTCATTCATCACTCTTTATTCTTATATTTTAGCTACAAAAACCTTTGCAAATACATGTATATGTTTGTAAATACAAATAATTAACAAAAGGCATGCATTGTGTAAAAACTAATAATTAGCATGTTTTTGTGCAAAAATAAAAGAATAAAGAAACAAAAGAAAAAGAGGAAATATTTATAATAAATATTGAGCAACCTAATCCCAAGGGAGGGCTCAACATGGGCCTGACCGCATAAAAGCCAAAGTAGAGAGAGATAGGGAGCTCATGTGTGTAAATATACCTGTAAATATAATAAAAATATTTTCCTCTAAAAATAGAATAAAATGGGCTTGTATATATTTGTAAATATTTGTAAATACAAAATAAAAATAAAAATAGAAAAATTAAAAAGAAAATAAAAATAACTTTCATTGTACATATTCACCATGTACATAAGACCACACTTTTATTTATTTTACCTTTTTAATAAATAAATTAAAATCCATAAAAATTTGTATATACTCCATATTTAATAATGTAAATAAATAAAAACCATAAAAACAAAAATTAAATAAAAAGAACAAAATTAAAAACCTAAAAGAACATTGTACATATACCATGTATATACTTGTATACATCTATTTATTTAACCCTTGTAAATAAATAATAAAAATAAAATAAAAACATCAAAATATTCCTAATTTTATGCTATAAATAAATAAAATATAAAATGGGAATAAAAATGTACAAAAATAATTAATTAAAAATCAAAAATTAAAAATCAAGATTGTATATATACCTATATATAATACTATATTGTAAATACCTTATTTTTATTTCGAAAAAATAAATAGAAATCACAAAAAAATAGAAAAAAAAAAATAAAATAAACGTTTTTCATGTTTTGAGTTTTTAATAATTTGGCCATTTTCTATTTTATTTCGAATTTTTAAATCTTTCTGGCATGGCCTGCTCTGATTGGTCCACGGGGGACATTGACCCCCCAGTCAACTCCCCCCCCTTGGACCACTTCCCACGGGTCCATGACGCCCGACCTGACTTCGCCGAATTTTTGCGTCATGACCCGATCACCAAATCCGAGATTCCCGGGCTCTCCTTCTTCCTCTTGCATCTGAGATCCTCGCCCGGTTGTCTGCATTTGGATCCGCGCCTCGCCGTTCCCTGCCCGACTTGTTCTTCTCGGACCTGCACTCGTATATAGCCTGAGCTCCACCTCCACTTTCTCGCATCTCTGGACCATTTCATTCCACCCTAAGACCTCCACATCCACCGCGAGAGTGACAGCTTGCTTCCGGCCGTGTCGCAGCGAGGAGGGAGTGGACGGACCACTGATCCGGCGACGTTACGCCGCCGTGCGTCGCCCAGAGGTGGCGCTTGAGCCTCGGGCACCGACGACCCTCGAGGCTAGGACCTGGAGCATCCCCAGCTCTTCCCCAGTCGATCTCATACAGTAGGTAGCCCTCTTTCCTTCCCTATTTCGCGAATTTAGCTTTACACCTAATTCACCCCGTCGCCGACGAGCTCTGATTCCGACCACACTAGCCAACCGTTCGATCATCGGAGTCGACCCACATCTTCGCCTTTCCCCCGCGCACCTTCTCCATCCCTTCATTCAACCAAGTCCGTCACGGAATAGGGATTGGGGCTCCATCGCCATCGCTTCGCCGGAGCCCCCTCATTCCGACGCACCGACCACCTTCACCACCCCTAACCGGGTCGAGGCACTTTTCCCTCGACCCAGGAGTTCGTTGCTTTGCTTTGCAGGTCCATCCAAGCCCATCCGAGGGCTTGGACAGTCAGGAGCAGCAGCTCCTCCTCCGCCGGTGCCGACTGAGCTCTCCGGAGCTCCGCTGCACCATCAGAGGGGTCCATCAGACGCGGGAGGCCCCGGCGCATCTTCTTCGATCATTAGCAGCCCGCGAGGAGGGGCATAGTGCGTCCACCGGGCCGGCAAAGTTCGCCGGCCACTTATTCTTCGTGCACCCTCCAGAGACGTCCGATCAGCCCTCCAGCTCCAGATCTTCATCGAGCCGTTCATTTGAGGAGTAGCAGTGACCGTTTGATCATCAGAGGGAGGATCTCGACCGTCCGATCGGCGAGGTCGACCCACGTCGCTTGCCAGCCACCTGATCTTCCACGTGTGGAGGCCCCAACCGTCAGATCTGCACCGAGGGTTCCTTTGCTGAGAGCCACGCCTTCTCCACCGTCGGATCTCCACGTGGCGATCATCTGTCCCTCGGCATTTAATAAGGGGTAATTGCTCTTAGGCCCCTTTAGTTCTTGCATTTATTATCTAGTCCTGTAAATACGTTTTATAGTTCTTTTATTTTTGTAAATATTGCATAGAGGACCCTTCTGTTTATTTGATTCGCATTTATACCCCTGTGTGTGATGGATACGTGCATCGACACGTGAGCTTTGGTGTATTTGCATTTCCTGCCCTGCGTTTCTGGTGTGTTACGATTTGTATTTTTATAAATAGGAATGACAAAAAGGTCCTTCCAGGCCTGAGTCACGTGTATCGTGTGTGGGCCTGGGGATATTTTGCACTTTGTCCCCTCAGTTTTTCTTGCGTGTTATCAAAGGGGCCCAGGGTTTTATTTTATTTGCAGTTACGTCCTTGTGCACTGTACCTTTGTTTTTATTTTTAATAAAATAGCAAATCAACTCTAAATTTGATGAAAATTGGACATATGGCTCCTGCCATGGTGTAAAATTTTCTCTAAATTTTGGAGACATTTTTGACACTTTTTGTTATTTTTAAAAATTCAAAAACACACATTTTCTTTACTGTCTAGCTTTAAAAATCATAAAAAAATATTAAATACTTTTAAAAATTACAAAAAAATTATATATTGTTTGTTTTACTGTGTTAGATTTCCAGACCAATTTTGGTCATTTTTGGATTAATAAAACCTATAAAAATTACAAAACCCCTAAAACCCCATAAAAATTCTAATAAATAATTGAAAAATCAAAAATTAATAATTCCAGTGCGTAAATTTTCCTTGTATTTTCTACTTTACAGGAAAATTACCTTCAGACCTTGATAAGGCCATTTTGCATTTTAATTTGGCCCTCCAAGTCTGACTGGACAGTGCCTTTATTTTTCAGTTTTGTTTTATTTTTATAAAATTCCATAAAAATCAGAAAATCACCAAAAATTAACCAAAAACATAAAAAATATAAAAAATATAAAAACATTTTTGTTTGAATTTTTGGATGATTTTTGAGTAATTAAATAAATCATCTAAGTTGCTTGTTTACTGATTTCCTTATTTTCTTTATTAATTAAAAAAATCCAAAAAAATATAAAAAGATTAAAAATCCACCAAAAAGACTTTTCTTTTATTTTATTTTCCTTTTAGACTACTTTGTAGGTCGCGAAGCCATCATGTGCTCCCTGAGTCCGACCCTGGTCGCTATACCAGGCTAATCCAATAGCTAGGCCCACTAGTGTGTTTCTTTGATTTTTATTCTATTTTGGTGGTCTGCTCTTATTTTTCTTGATTGAGCTGAGATTTCTATCGATCTGGTCGCAACGACTTTAGTGTGATATTTTTACCTGATCCGGATTAGTAGAATTTTGGCTCATCAACGACCAGTCTCTAGAGAATCTGGTCGATGAAGGGCAATGGAAAGTGGTCCTTCTTTGTGGTGAGGTTCAGATGTTTGTAATCCACACAGACTAGCCATGAGATTGGCACTCTGGTTGGAATCTTCTCTCTTTTGTCATTAGTAACAATGGTAATCCTGGACTTCTTCGACACTACATGTAGAGGACTCACTCATTACTGTCAGAGATGGAATATATGAACCATTCATCACACAATTTCTCAATTAATTTCATGACGACCTGCCGGACAGTTGGATTCAGTCTCCTCAGGAATTCACAGAAGGCCTTGCTATCATCTTCAAGGTAGATGCGATGTGAGCAGATGGATGGATTGATTCTGTGGAGATCCGCTATCTTCCAGTCTTTTTCCTAGCAGTTTCATTCAAGAACCTCCATCAGACAAGATTCATGGTCTTCGATCAGATGTGCATTGATAATGACTGCATACATGTTTAGCTCTCCCGTAAGGAAGGCATATTTCATGTTGTATGACAGAGGTTTGAACTCTGGCGGAGTGGGAGCTACATCAGTGGTGACTTCAACAATTACTACAAGTGTTGGTTCTTTCATCAGTTCAGTGCCCACCTATGTTTGTTCAGCTTCTCCACTCAATGATTTGCAGAATTTTTCAATGATATCATCCTGGTTGCAGAAATCCTTGATAATCTGCTCTAGGTCTTTGAGGATCAAAGTGCCCATACAAAATTCCTCAAGCCAATCAATAAAGATCCCATCATCATTTATAGAGGGAAATTTAACTGCTG
The DNA here is from genome assembly GCA_037367405.1 of Ottelia alismoides. Classification (NCBI taxonomy): domain Eukaryota; kingdom Viridiplantae; phylum Streptophyta; class Magnoliopsida; order Alismatales; family Hydrocharitaceae; genus Ottelia; species Ottelia alismoides. Next base: position 713,801 of record JAZKJV010005585.1, on the reverse strand, counting down.
GCTCCACTCCTACCTCGAGGATAAGTAATTTTTGGATCTCAATGTCATCGATGAATAAGATTGTATATTGATTGTCTGCAATAAAGTTGCAGTCTTCTTGGCAGTTAGTTGCTAGCATAATCAACTCAGATATAGCCTCCGTTAGTTTTAGCTCAGTTATGGTCTCTATCTGCACTTTGTGGTTGTTGTAGTAGAATGTGATCTCTCCATTGCCGTAGTTCACTACTACCTCAATTGTTAGGAGGAATGACTAACAATGATGATGGCAGTGTGGAGCATAAATGAGGAGACATCCATGCCAAGTACAACAAAATAAACAGGGAACTGGGCTCCCTAAAGCATGACGATCACATCCTCCAACATGTCCCTGCGTCGCTTTACTGACTTGTTTGCAAACTACAAAATAATCTTAGTAGGTTTAAGCGGTCCTAGCCCAAATTCTGTGAGTAGCGAAGCTGGCATAAAGTTGACAGAGGACCCGGTGTCGAGCAGTGTTCGCTCAAACTCTTGATTGAACATGCTTCATCGGATGAGTGGCGCGCTCCCTCGTCCTTCTTATATGGGACATTGCTTATGACATTAATGGTTGCCATCGTGAGGATATGTTTCTCATTCTTCCAACTTTGGCTTCTGGGATTGTGAGGGCTAGGCATGCACCTTGTTATACATGCTTCCTTGAGTCCTTTCGTTACTGCTGGCATGTACTCCGTGGCTTTCATCAGTGGCATATTTAAGATCAAGTTTTGAATGATTTCCACAATTGAAGGATGAGGCAAAGCATTTTTCAAATTTTATTTTTTTTGGTCTTTTTCATTACCTCAGGAAATGGAATATGTATAGAATCAGAAACTTTGTCATTCAAAATTTTTTCCATATCATTATGTACGTGTAAGCGACAAAAAGAAAAAAAAATCTATAAATGATGGACCGAAAAATGCAAGCTCAGCTTCCTTGATTGGATCTGGATCTGCCACAAGTGATGGCATCTCTAAGGCTGATTGGTCTCCACCGAGTCTTTATGCTGCGATTGTCTTTTTGTATTTTTGTATTTTTTTCATTTTTTGTGAATTTTCTACAAATGGAGCTCCTCCAAAAATTTCTTTGGCTCCTGCTGCTAGCTGGATCGATGATTCGCCATCAGATGCAATATGATTTCCCTTTGTGGTTGCCAATGGCCGAATTGTTCTACCGCTCCTGAGAGTTAAAACATTAGATATAAACAAATTATTTTCTTCCGAATTGGGTAGAACACCGCATGCTACCTGCTCCTTGTGTAGGAAATTATTCGAATTGGCTTCGGCCTTGGCTGGTGATGAATTTGTATTTCATCATCTGTAAATATCAATAAATCTATTTTTTACTAACCCTAATTCTTATGTAATTATTGTATATTTATCACTTTTTTTAACCTAAATAAATAAATAAAGGAATAATAAAGAAAAATAAAAAATACATATGTAATAGATACATGACGATCTGACCCTGAGATGAGGTCAAGATTTGACCTGATCGACAAGAAATAAATTAGCGGGCGATAATGCCTAAATACGAAAAATATAGGAAGTCAAATATCCATCTGTCTACATTCATCACTTGTATATTACTGTATATAATACACATACTTTTCATTAATTTATTTATACCCAAATTAAACTCAAACACGATTATTTTATTCATGAAAAGTGTACATAAAAATTGTTTGTAAATAATAAAAATAGTTGCAAAAAAACCAATGTACATTGTGTATATTACAACACTCTGAAAAAGCTGCAAAGCTCAACTTGTAGGATCAATATCTTCTCCACCAAAACTCAAAATCAATCAAACTTATTTTCATTGTACTCCAAATTGAATACTCTTTAAAATGTAATTGGTTTCATAAACATCGGAGTTAGGATGTGAAATATGGCTATTTAGGGTGCTATTGTGTCTTATACCTATGTATATTATGTACATTATTTATTTACTTATTTTTCTGGTATATATTTGAGCATATTGTATTTTAAAATATTTGAATAATATTATTTTATCTAAATAAAACTCAAATAAAAAATACAAAATCAGAAATAAAAAAATCAGATATATTGAATATGTACCACTATGTGTATATTGTAAATATACCTATTTATTTAACCTAACATGTCACTTCATAAAAACAAATAAAAATATCATTAAAATCATTATAAAATATTGTAAATAAGTGAATGACTAATTTATATATATATATAGCTGTGGAAATAATTAAATAAAAATCTTAGTGTTGTAAATATAGGCATATATACCTGTAAATAACACTTTATATTTTTTTCACACATGTATATACCTTTTTTAATTGATTAAAAATCACCTAAATTAACTATATTTAATCCTTGACATTTTTTATTTACATTATTTAATTATTTAAATTCATTTTCAACTTCTTTCCTAATTTACTTAACCTTTTATTGATTTTTTTCATTTTCCTTTTGTCTTACTCTCTGTGTCTTCCTATTGGCTGGAGCTGGGTCTATTGGCCCAGGTCAACTCCCCACCCACCTCATGTTTTCTGCTCCTTTGCTCTCTAGCCATTACTTCTCCCAATTTTCCCATGTGTTTTGGTCATGAACCTTTTTCTCCAATATTCCCGCCTAATCAACCACCTCTATCGCCAACACATTAATTCCATCATTCTTGCCTCGATCTACGTGCATTTTGAAATTCAAATTTCACCATACCCTATACCTATTTATACTTCCAAATCATTGCCGGCCACCTGCTCCACTTGATCCATTTTCGGCCTAACTTCTCCCCGAGATTTATCTCTGGAGGTAGCTTAAGGTGACAACTTGAGTTTGCAATGATTATGAGTGTGAGACCACAGCAAAAGACGTGATTGACGAGTCCTGGATTGCGCTAGTTAAAAAGTATATGTCGTGAATTATCGTGTGTTAAAAATAATTTGTCGTTTCGTTATAGGTGACAATCGGAATCGGTCAAGAAATAACCACACAAAATGTTTATCAATTTTTAATAAATGCGGTTTTATGTTTATTTTACTTGGGCATGTCCCAAGGTCGAACACAAGGAGGCAAAGGAACATACTAGAATTATGTATATCAAAGTTGTGCGGTTTTCGATGTGATTTTTTTTGTAATTTTAAATACAATAAAGGATGCAAACTGCAATTTTGCCTATTTTAGGAACTAAAATTAAATTAACGATCAAACAATATCCGAAAAATTTGAAACTTGGCCAAAATGATAACTATAATGAATGAATGTATCGTAATATTTTTGGAATTTTTGGATGCAAGATGAATTTTTTATTAATTTTAAATGCAAACAAAGTGAATTTCAATATTTAATTACAATAAATATTAACCTAATTATTTTCAAGGGATAAAATTATCTAAGATCTATAACTAGGTGATTGATCACAGAAAAATCCTAAACCTCGAAAATACCAGTTTCAATACCTATTAAAATCAAATCCTGAAATATGCAAAATGATTTTTATATGGCAAACTAGCATGCAAATGCAATTCTTTTTAGGCATAAAGTTAACCACAATTAATTCTACAACCAATTATTTTTCAAGAATTTTTAGAGCAACGGTTAATCAATGACAAATTTTAGAGCACAAAATGGGCAAAGTTCGTAATTTTCCACAAAATATTTAATTATTAATTAATCACTACTCATAAAAATGTCAGACATATGCCATAATGTAGAGAATTAAACGTAGAACAAAATGCTAATTTTTGATAAATGATGCAATGAAGAGGTTCAAAATAGACGGGGAATACAGGGGTATTACTCCAAAATAAAAAATTAAAATAAATATGAAAATGCAAAGGGGGCCTATGTGTAATTACCAATAGGACTGGGGGGAAATCTGTAAATTTTGCTAGAGGGGCACGTGCGTGACACGTGCCCTCTGGTCGGTGGGCTATTCTGTAAATAGAAAGACCTTCGGGGTACTCCTTGTAATTTTCCCAGAAGGTCACATGCAAAGCACGTGACCCTTGGGGCTTCTGGATGAATTGGAGGGATGTCGGGGGGTCACTTGCAAATTCACCAACGGGACACGTGTACAGCATGTGACCCCTGGAAGCTGGCATCTACTGACGTTCCCCCGCCCCATGTGCGCGGCATGTGATGGGGGCCTCGGGCTCTATGCCTGGCTGGCGATGGAAGGCAGAGGGGGTGAGAACTGGTGGTGGTCGTTGATGTTGCTGTCGGTGTTGTTGAAGGTAGTTGAAGCTGCTGGAGATGTTGCGGAGGGGCGGAGATGATGCGTGGTTGCTGAAGCCTGGAGAGCGAAGGCGGTCGCTGGCGTTGAAGCGGGTGATGCCGGAGGTCGCTTGAGCATGCCTGGAGTTAAGAACATTGATGACGATGGAAGATGGCATTGCAGAGGTAGTTAAAGGCGTAGTTAGAGGTTGAAGTCATGGTTATCGATGATGATTGAAGGCTGATGTCGGCGGGCAAAGTAGCTGAAGTCGGAGATAATGGCGCGCTGGCTCAACAGAGTTGCCCGGAGCTGGAGCAGAGGCGGCGAGGGGAGTCACAGTGGGCTGCAACGAAGCGGGTACTGCTTTGGATCTCGCCACGTGAAGAGGACTTCGGGACACTGTCACCACCGCGAGGATGACCTACGGTACAATCGGCGGATGGTTTGAGACGAGGGTGCGGCGGTGCCCTATATAGGCTGGGCGTTGGCTGGAAGAGGAAACGTTTGACGGAGATTCGAAGTGCGATTCTAGGAGATCGTAGGTGATTGGGATTGGAGTTTGATTGGAGATTTGCGGAGGGGATCCGAGGATCGCAGATGGCCGGAGATTTCACGGAGGCAGCACAAAAATCACAGGCGGCGGTGATGGGCGTAAAAATCGAAGGAGGAAGATGAAGTACAACGACCGTCCGATCGGCCGAGATCGAACGATCGTGATCGTGCCACATGGCGGCGAGGAGGAAAGGGTGCATGCGGTGCACATGCAAGGTGCGTGCCTGGGAGGCACGTGTGGCGGTTTCGATTTTTTTATAAAAACTTAATAAATAAAAACCCTAAAAAAGGCTAACACGTGGCGACTCCAGGAGCTGCCACGTGTCAGCACCACAAAATTCTGAAAATAAATACTTTACAAAATCCAAAATAAATAGTAAACGGCCTCGGATCAAAAAGATTTCTTCATGAAAATTGCTCATCTCGATGAGATCTACAACTTTCATGAAGACATCAAAACCAAAATCGATCAATTTCACAAAGTGATATTTTTGGGGTATCCCATGTACATAAAATACCCTGATTTTTGGATTTTATAATTTTTATGTCATTTTTAAACCAGATAAACATCCAAAAAAATATATGCTAAAATCAAAGATAGTTATTTACACATTAATCTAGTTTTTTGGATTTTTATTAATTAAGAAAAAGAAGAAATAAAATAAAATTCAAAAAAGACCAATTTTGTACTGATAGTTAGTGAAGACCCGGACTCAATTTGTTTCTTTGATTTCAAGCTCAATTTGGATTTGGATTTTTGCGCATTTTAATAAAACTTTTATCAAAGAAGACAAATTAAAAAGAAATAAACTAAAATAGATTAAATATGTACATAAAATACTAGGTCAAAATCAGCTAAAATACAAAGTGTACAAATGAGGCCCAAACCCAACTTTCACATATGAGCTCTGATTCACTTGAACTTGGTCTTATTTTGAAGGTAATTGAATGTAGATTAGTTTAAAAGTGAGTAGGATCGAATCAGACACTGGATGAGGGAGATATGAGGGTTTTAGTCCGAGAATCCTGAAACTAGGGTTTGGGTTTTTGGTCCACTTATGTGGGTTAGTTATTTTTTTGTATTTTTCATTTATTCTTGTTAGTGTTATGTACACACTGGAGTGGTTTTTGGTCATTCTGAGTTAGCATGAATTAATTAAAAAGCAGGGAATTTAGGCTATTTACAGGTTAATTTTGGCTGGGATTTTTGGCTTCTTATTTGTGCAGAAATAATGGATAAAATGCAATACTTATTAAAACAAGCATGAATGCTAATTATGCAGAATAAATGAAGAAATACCACTGATTTTGAGGGATTTGAGCTTAATTAATGAGATTGAGAGTGATGAAACTTAGATTCATCATCCCCCTATACATATACCATGCTTGTCCCTGAGCATCAAAAATAAACGCCATGAGATGAAATTGAGATTGGGTTCCATACCAAGACCATGAGCTGAAGGTGAAAATGAAACTAGACTCGACCTTTGGATTATTCGTTTGGCGGAACTTCTGTGAGACATAGAATTTTAAAATCAATAGCCTTCAAGTTCTACACATCATTGTCACAGTTTTGGCTCAGAAGTCATCTTAGATCAATCCTCTTCCCAAAGTATACCCTTTGAACATTTAACAATCGACTCATGTGTGTGAAAGGTTTTAGCTCTTCCCATCCAGAATGCCGGACTACCATGCAAACCTCCTCTCCAATAACTCGTCCTCAGGGAGTCAGGTATTTGCTTCCAAGGTCTGTCGCGCTGTGTTCACAATAGAACTGGGGGGAGAAGTTAGAAGTAGGAGAAAAGAACTGGAGGGTGGCCAGTGTAATCACCTCTCCTTGTGAAGCTGGCCAGTGTAGCCGAGTCTCCACCAAGATCTGCAGGTTTTCTTAGAAGTTTGGACCTTTTTGGTCAGATATTTATTTGGTAGTGGCTTCTTTGTATTTAGATTTTTGGTGGGTCTGCTTGGATCTTATTGTGCCCCTACGGATATAGAATCATTTTGTTTACGTACATTTTTTGGGGACTTAGAAAAAATTGTGCTCAGCCGTCCATCCCTTTTCCTAGCTTTATTTCAACCCGTACTCCGATCTTTAGATTTCTACGCTACCAGAAAAGAAACTCACACAATCTTCCAACATCCTGTCTGAGTTGAGCTAATTGCATAGTGCAAGAGTACAAATTTATTCCCTATTCCAGAGTCGTACCCAGAGTGAAGAGACCAAGTTAGACACTAAGAGTCAGACGCTGCATATTGTCATGTGGAACTCAAAGACATGAAGTTTCTAAAATCCAATTTCTCGGTGAAGTTCCTCTGAAAAATAGGTGGATTAAGGTCAAGTCTAGACCACTCTCAGTTTCTACTCATAACTCGGTTTAGAACCCAAAGACTTTTCACAGATGCAAATGAATGTGATGTTGGATGAAGTGCAGTTGTGTGAAATACAGACATAGTATTTTTTTTGCTTTCTTTCTTTTTTTTTTGATTTTTTTATGCAAGAGTTTTTTGTATGCAAGGGATATTTTTCAAAACTTTATAAGAAGCCATTTTTTTCAAAATAAATTGGGCAGGACACAATTATTGTTAGTAGCAAAACTCTTCTTTTTTTTTAAATTAATTACCCACTCCGTAAATACATATAGACTTATGTAAAAGTACGAGATATGGGTAAAATATATACAAAGTATATATACATACCCCTATATTTAACGAGTGTTGTGTCCTCAAAGCACAAGAAGCGTAAAGAAGACATAGCTCGAGCTAAGCGTAAGATAGTAAAAAAAAGAAAAAGATGGATCGGACCGCCCCCTATACTTAGGCTGTGAACAGTCTAAGTATAGAAGAAGAGCGAAAAAATGAGATGGTTGGGATATGTGGATGACGAGAGTATATACAAATGGGCATCGAGTCCCCCTATACTTAGGCTCTGGTCGGCCTAATTACAGAAGAATGGTGGAAATAGAGTGATCGTGAGATGGGAAGGATGAGGGAAATGGAATATACAGATGGCATCAGTCCCCCCTATACTTATGGCCTAAGTAGAGGAAGAGCTGTACAAGGGGACCGATGTGGTTAGGAGGGAGGGTGGGTAGCCGATGATTAAGGCGGTTGTCGGCTGATCTTTTTGTGAGCCTGCGGTGGGATCGTAATGACGAGAAGGAGATGAAGCATATGATTCCTAACTGTTATCAGAGTTATCCTCAGAAAAATCATGATGGATCGTAGATGAAGCGTTTGAGTCAGATGAAAGGTAACCATCATCAGAGTTATCCTTAGAGGAATAGTATTTGAAAGTGGACATACTCCAGATATTCTGGTCTTTTTATTTCTTCAGTTGTTTCCTCAGAATTCGTTCCTTCTTGAGATCAAGCGGTTTGTCCTCGGATGAATACTCAGAAGCATCGGTCTCAGTCAGCTCATAAGAAATAATTCCAGTGTACTTAATGAGGGAAGGAGCATCAGCTTTGGATGAATAATAGTGAGGAATGGGAGTTATCCAATGGAATTGTAGTTTGGATCCTTGCGAAGATATGGTTTTAACCTACCGAGCAGATCACTCATGTAGATTACCTTTTCCGGACCTGAGGAGGGATCATCAGATGATTCCTCTTCCGGACGGTCAAAGGTGACTTTCTTTTTTGATGAAGGAGTAGTCTTTTTGTTTCGTGAAGGTGTCAGTCTACTCGAGTCTCCAGATGAATAACCATTAGAATTCTTCTCTTTGATTGGTGTTCATCCTACGTGCTTGTTCTTAGTCTTCTGAATGTTGGTGCACTCACAATTTGGGATGATTTGGTCAAGGTATTCAGAGTAGGTTGCTCCAAAGTGCGGCCATGCATATGTCTCAGGATCATAATAGAAACATTGTTCAATTTTGAGATCCGCTGGAATTGAAATACTGGGGAGAGTCTCTGCATGTTCGTTCTCAATTGATTTGACATTGGAGCATTCCTGTGTCGAGTTGATGTGATCAAGATAGTCAGAATAGGTCGACCCAGGATGCGACCATGCATAAGTCTCCAGATCATGTGATTCATATACTTGGTTCTCCATGGCGAGAGCAGCTGGGAATGGAGCAGGGGGGAGAGTCTCTAAACCAATAGTCTCATCAACAACCGCTATCTCAGGTGTAGCAGTGGGGTAGGGCTCTTCTACCGCTTGATGGTTACGGATGTCGAGGACTTCATGGGTTGCCTCAGAAAATCGTGGCTACTCAAAGACTGGGTGAGATCGAAGTGCTTCCAATGTTGTAAAATTGATTTCCCGAGTCTCACACTCAATAATTGCTTTAGCCAATGCTAAGAATGGCTTTCCGAGAATAATTGGAGATTGGATAAATTATCCTTGATGCTCAATATTAATGATCGTGAATTCCACTTTGAGCAGAGCACCTTGGAACATTATGATGAAAGAAATGGTACCTCTCGGCCGCTTTATTGATCGGTCGACCAATTGAACAATCTCTCGTAACTTCCTGATTGATCCGAGTTTGAGTTCGTGAAATACAGAGGTCGGAGGATATTGATCGGTGAATCGTCATCAATTCGAGCATGGGTGAAAATTGTGTCTTTGATTACACAGTCAAATCTGGGCAACCGCTTCACTATGCGGCTCTTGGTTTTTCTCCTTAACACCAAGGAGGAGGTCATGGACAAGATATGTCTTTTAATCTTTGTTCTTATCCTGCCTGACTTTTTAGTCATTAATTTGTACATTACAAATCCTTTAAGGTCAGGGAAGTGTTCAATGTCCTGTATAAAGGGAAGTTCAAACATCAATCTTTTTTCCAGTGCTCCCTGTAAATCAGGATCCAAATTCTTCAATATTCTTCAGTTTCATCTTTTATGTAATTTTCTGGATTTTCGATTTTTTGGGCATTTTTGAATATTCCATTTTTTGGTCATTTTTGTGTGGTGTGATGATGTGGTATCTTCCGTAGATGAGAAGGGGCTTTGATGTTCAGAGTAGACATAGTAATACCTAGGGGAGTAATATGCAGAAGTGTCGCTGTCAGAATCGTCCCTAGGTTTCAGAATATCCTCAAAATTGTCAACATGAGATCCAATCATTTCCTCATCCATTTTTATGTCCGAGCTCCCAGAGAGTTAAAATAATCGGTCGGCAAATTTTTGAAATCTATCATCTATTAATTTGAATCTTATATTTATCCTCGAGATATCATCCTCAAAAAACTGTTCATGATCAATCATAGGAGCAGTAGGTGTGTGTTCATTGATTTCATCCTCCATTTTCCTGTATGTGCTAAGAGGAGAGGTTCTTGGAATATCCGATATATGGTCATTATTTTCTGAAAATTTCTCCTCAAAAATTATGGAAGGAGGCTGCTTAGTGGAAAGATTTTACGGGAATGTATAGGTCTCGTACTCAACATGCCGTGACTCGGGCATGTAATCCTGGTTTGAGTACAGTCTACTTCTATGGTCATGATTGATCGTATCCCCAAATATTGGAATCATACAAGGTGCATATGTGTCAATATCATCAATTTGGTCCTCTGTATGTATAGGTTGGTCGAAGGAGTGGTATTCAGGTTGGTCAATAGGGATCTGATCGTCGCGGTCAATCCAACACTGATAATCTTTAAGTGCAGGTCTTTCCATTTGGGTTTGGCTTCTTGGCCAGTCATGAGACTCAAACGTATTTTGATCTTGAAATGATTCATTAGCGAGAAACTGAGAATAAGACGGTTTAGTCCAAAATGGTAGGTGGTCATTTGTGGTCGGATGATTCGAGTAGGAGTGCAATGCGGGAGCTGAATTCATCCACGGGTGAAAGTCTCTCGTAAATATTGGAGGATTATTTAAAGAAGAGGTTTTAGTTGATTTGGGACTAAGGAGACAAATTCATTTTCATAATATAGATCAGATGGGTGCTCGGACCATTGTCTTGTGTTTGTCAAAGGAGGTTGAGGATGAATCATCATGGTTGATCTCGATGCGGTTGCATGGGATAGTCAAAAGAAATTTTATCAAATGTATGGCTTTTGATCTTCGAAATAAGTTCACGTACACCAATGCAAACACAAATCAAACTCCGTATTCACCAACTCACACAATGAAGTCGTAAGAGTTCGGCTATTATCTTTTCAATTTTAATTGGTGATAAGACAATCTTGGAAAATAATTAACGAACTGTTAGGTGCTGGAAATTTTCCTAATGACTGGCCCGAATTCTTACGACTAGTTGCACCTACTTTTAGCCAGTATGGGAGTAAGTAGAGACCGTAGAACGGCTACCTGATACTTAAGGACGGAGCCTTACACAGTGTCCTCTAAACCACCCATTCTGCTAAGGAAATCCGGACCGTTTATCGTCTACCTGTTAGATCCTCACTGAGAAGTAGCTAATCGTTTTTTGTAGAATTAGTAGTCAACAAGAAAATTCGAGTTTCGGCTCTAGCCTTAAGTGTCGTCTCTTGCTCACTCAGAAAAATAAAAGAATTCAAGGACGGGGTTGTTCTCCCGAAAAAGATCTTGATTTTATGGGTTATTAAAGTCGGATGTATTTAGTAGTCCCAATTTTAATTAGACGATCAGTAAAGAACTAAATGAGCACAGATGCACATATATCGTCCAGTTCCAATTTTCTTTTAAAATTATGTGATGAATCAAGAGGGAGAATTTCGGGAAAAGCCGATCCACATGAAAACAATGATGCATGCTCAGTTAGAAGACTTATAGTGATTCCTCGCAATCTCCATGTGCAATACAAAATTGAAATTTAATCTATATGGATGCAAGCAGATGGAAAATCATACTTAGCAGAAAGTTCTATTATGGGGGAAGAATTGAGTTGAATTTTGCTAAATTGAATGATCTAATGTGCGCCTCAATTAAAGTGAAATGTATTCCTAGGTTCTACGAGCACAATAAAAAATTAAAATGCTCTAAGAGTCGTATGTGCATGTCTATCCTAAGCGCCACTCAAGTCGGGACCCACCCTCACCGGAGAGTGAAACAGGCCACGACACTCCACGTAAAAAGTTCAAAGTCTTTTACACACGTGCGAGTCCAAATGGACACCGCTATAAATGAGTAATTAATTACAAGAAATAAAATTGCAAAAAAAAATCCTAGACTCTACGCACTCTCACGACTCGATCTTAGATTTACTGCGATTTTTTCGGAAGTCGTGAAGATGTGTCGGTTCTTAAAAACCACTCCACGTACGCCGGGTACCTTGCAAGAAAAAAATAAGAGAGAGGATGTAATAGAGTGACTCAAAAATAAATCAAAAAATAAAATAAGAAAAATAAATACGGAAAATAAAATAAATGGAATTCACAGTGAAAAATTCGACGTTCAGACTACCCGAATGCGGAAAACTGAACAAAAAATTTTCAAACAAAAACTAAGCCGTTTGCCTCCCTGGCTACGGTGCCATCTGACGAGTCCTAGATTGCGCTAGTTAAAAAGTATGTGTCATGAATTATCGTATGTTAAAAATAATTTGTCATTTCATTGTTGGTGGCAATCGGAATCGGTCAAGAAATAACCACAAAAAAATTTATCAGTTTTTAATAAATGCAGTTTTATGTTTATTTTACTTGGGCAAGTCCCAAGGTCGAACAAAAGGAGGTAAAGGAACAACCTAGAATTATATCTATCAAAGTTCGTGCGCGATTTTCGATGCATTTTTTTTGTAATTTTTAATACAATAAAGGATGCAAACTGTAATTTTGGCCTATTTTAGGGACTAAAATGCAATTATCGTTCAAACTATGTCCGAAAAATATGAAACTTGACCAAACTGATAATTATGATGAAATGAATACACAATATTTTTTTGAATTTTTGAATGCAAGATGAATTTTTTTATGAATTTTTACATGCAAACAAAGTGAATTTCAATATTTAATTATAACGAATATTAAACCTAATTATTTTAAAGGGATAAAGTAATCTAAGATCTATCACTAGGTGATTGATCTCAGAAAAATCCTAAACCTCGAAAATATCAGTTGCAATACCTATTAAAAATCAAACACTGAAATATATGCAAAATGATTTTTATATGGCAAACTATGCATGCAAATGCAATTCTTTTTGGGCACAAAGTTAACCACATTTAATTGTACAATAATTGAATTTTCGAGAATTTTTAGAGCAACGGTTAATAAATGACAAATTTTAGAGCACAAAATGGGCGAAGTTCACAATTTTCCACAAAAAAAGTTAATTATTAATTAACCACTACTCATAAAAATGACAGACATATGCCATAATGTAGAGAATTAAACGTGGAATAAAATGCTAATTTTTGATAAATAAAATGATGCAATGAAGAGGTTCAAAACAGAGGGGGAATACATGGGTATTTTTGCAAAAAAATAATTAAAATAAATATGAAAATGCAAAGGGGGCCTATGTGTAATTACCGATAAGACTGTAATTTTGCCAGAGGGGCACGTGTATGACACGTGCCCTCTGGTCGGTGGGTTGTTCTGTAAATAGAAAGACCTCCGGGGTGCTCCTTATAATTTTCCTAGAAGATCACGTGCAAAGTACGTGACCCCTGGGGCTTTTGGACGAATTGGTGGGATGTCGGGGAGGCCACTTGAAAATTCACCAGCAGGTCACGTGCTGTGTGCATGTGACCCCTGGAAGCTGGCGTCTGCTGACGTTCCCCCGCCCCACGTGCGCGGCACGTGGTGGGGGCCTTGGGCTCTGTGCCCAGCCGACGAAGGAAGGCGGAGGGGGTGAGAACCGGCGGTGGTCGTTGATGTTGCTGTCGGCGTTGTCGAAGGAAGTAGAAGCTGCTGGAGATGTTGTGGAGGGGCGGAGATGATGCGTGGTTGCTGAAGCCTGGAGAGCGAAGGCGGTCGCTGGCGTTGAAGCGGGTGACATCGGAGGTCGCTTGAGCGTGCCTAGAGTTGAGAACGTTAATGACGATGGAAGATGGCATTGTAGAGGTAGATGAAGGCGTAGTCAAGTGTTGAAGTCGTGGTTGTCGATGACGATTGAATGCTGATGTCGGCCAGCAAAGTAGCTGAAGTCAGAGATAATGGCGCATTGGCTCAACGGAGTTGCCCGGAGCTGGAGCAGAGGCGACGAGGGGAGTCACTGTGGGCTGCAACGAAGCGGGTACTACTTCAGATCTCACCGCGTGAAGAGGATTTCGGAGCGCTGTCACCGCCGTGAGGATGACCTGCGATACAATCGGCTGATGATTTGAGACGAGGGTGTGGCGATGCCCTATATAGGCTGGGGGTTGGCCGGAAGAGGAAACATTGGACGACGATTCGAGGTGTGATTCTAGGAGATCAGAGGTGATTGTGATTGGAGTTTTATCGGAGATTTATGGAGGGGATCCGAGGATCGCAAATGGCCAGAGATTTCACAGAGGCGGCGCAAAAATCGCGGGCGGCGGTGATGGGCGGAAAAATCAGAAGAGGAAGACGAAGTACAGCGACCGTCTTATCGGCCGAGATCGGACGGCCGTGATCGTGCCACGTGGCGGCGAGGAGGAAAGGGTGCATGCGGTGCACGTGCAGGGCGCGTGCCTGGGAGACACGTGCCCCGCACGAGCGGTGGTTTTGAATTTTTTTTATAAAAACTTAATAAATAAAAACCCTAAAAAAGGCTGACATGTGGCGGCTCCAAGAGCGCCACATGTCAGCACCACAAAATTTTGAAAATAAATACTTAAAAAAATACAAAATAAATAGTAAACAACCTCGAATCGAAAAAGTTTCTTCACAAAAATTGCTCGGCTCGATGAGATCTACAACTTTCATGAAAGCATCAAAACCAAAATCGATCAATTTCATAAAGTGATTTTTTTGGGGTATCCCACGTACATCGAATACCCTGATTCCAGGGTTTTATAATTTTTATGTCATTTTTAAACCAGATAAAAATCGAAAAAATATGGTAAAATCAAAGATATTTATTTACACATTAATCTAATTTTTTAAATTTTTATTAATTAAGAAAAAGAAGAAATAAAATAAAATACAAAAGGACCAATTTTGTACAGATAGTTAGTGAAGACTCAGACTCAATTTGTTTCTTTGATTTTAAGCTCAATTTGAATTTGGATTTTTGCGTAGTTTAATACAACTTTTATCAAAGAAGACAAATGAAAAAGAAATAAACTAAAATAGGTTAAATATGTACATAAAATACTAGGTCAAAATCAGCTAAAATACAAAGTGTACAAAACAGGCCCAAAACCCAACTTTCACATATGAGCTCTGATTCACATGAACTTGGTCTTTTTTTGAAGGTAATTGAATGTAGATTAGTTAAAAGTGAGTAGAATCAAATCGGACACTGGATGAGGGAGATATGAGGGTTTTAGTCCGAGAATCCTGAAACTAGGGTTAGGGTTTTTAGTCCACTTATTTGGGTTAGTTATTTTTTGTATTTTTCATTTATTCTTGTTAGTGATATGTACATAGTGGAGGTGATTTTGGGTATTCTGAGTTAGCATGAATTAATTAAAAAGTAGGGAACTTAGGCTATTTACAGGTCAATTTTGGCTGGGATTTTTGGCTTCTTATTTGTGCAGAAATAATGGATAAAATGCAATTCTTATTAAAACATGCATGAATGCTAATTATGCAGAATAAATGAAGAAATACCACTGATTTTGAGAGGTTTGAGCTTAATTAATGAGATTTAGAGTGATGAATATGAGATTCATCAGTGATCCATCCACTCACCAGACCTTCGTCAGCATAGTTTCGCCTCTCTACCTATCGTAGTAGATTGAGGCTGTTTTCTCGTCCACTCCTTCACTGTAGGTTTCCTTAGATCGTTCCCTTTTTGTTTCTGTTTATTTATTGTTGTTAGCCTAGATTTAATTCCCATCCACCAGCTCCTATCTGCAAGATCGGAGCCCCATTCTCTTCAAATCTTCATCTTCGACCTTCGACTACAGTCACCAACCTTTTCTTCTTCTTCCCCGATATACTGATCATCTCCATATCACTTTGAATATGGAGTTCGACCTCCATCCCATCACTACCAACAAGAGGTTCCCATCCACCGTAATTTTTCCTTCCTGGTTATCTAATAACGTATGCCGGAATTCCCTCTGAGTATTAGCTTTATATTGCAGGGTTAAGGGATGTAGCTGGAGCCGTAAATCGAGGAATCGAGCTTCACACCTGTAGCTTCCGAACTTCAAACTTACATATCTTTAATTGAGCATTATCGAGCCCTATTATCATATCTAATTGACGACAGTCCGTCACATGAGCAAGTAGAATCCCTTAAAAGGAAAAACGAGTGGAGATCAGCCGCCTTGAAGCCATTTGAAACGCGCCGGATACACCATTTAAGACAGTTCCTCCAGTTGCCTTCTAGCCACACGATCAAGAACACAAGCATCTAGTTTGAATCACAACAATTAAAAATGCCCCAAAACTTTGTGTTTTATCCAACAATCCAGATCAGCTCGAGACCGCTCAATCAGATTTCATCCTCTACCATCCGATCTGCATCTCAACGCATCTCCACTATTCGAAGCACAATGTATACTAAGGTTACATTTGCACCCTAGCCCTACTTTGATTTTAGTTTTTCAAATAAGTCCATTTCAGACACGTGTCTGTCTGTAGACATTCGAATATTTGCATTTTACTCCCTACTACTTATTTTATTTGCATTTTTGTACTACTTATTTTTATAAACATTTTATCATTTGAAAAATTACAATAAAGGGGTTATATTTTGTTGTTATTATTTAGCTCCTTTGAGTTAAATTGATTGCAAGTAAGTCCAATCCATTGCGACTCACGTGCACCCGTACACATTTTTCTGGACAAATTGGTCATTTGACCCTGCACATTATTTTTTCATCACTAGTCTATAAATTGGTTTTCTTTGCATCCATACCCCTATGCATATAAATTTATTTTGCAGGTTAAATTGGATTTAAAAAATAGCAAAATATTTCTGAAAAATTCAAAAAATTCATTTTAAGCTCCCCCTTATTAGTTTCTAATTTATATTTTAATATTTTTTTATCATTTTTCATAATTCAAAATCTCCAAAAATATTCCCTATTTGGTTTTTAAAGTCGATAAAAGATATAAAATCTTTTCTAAAAAATATTTTCAGGAAAATTTAAAAAATTACCATTATGATTGTGTTCATTTCTTGAATTTTTTTCATTTTCTTTTTTAAAAATCCAAAAATATTCACATTATTTATTAACTTATTTTATGATTTTCATTTATTTGAAATTTTTTAAAAATTCTTGAGAAAAAAAATTCAAAAATCAAAAATAATTTTATTTTATTTTTTGTGTATTTTTGTCATGTTTTAAAAATCCAAAAAGCTACATTCTTCTTCTTATTTTTCTTATAATTTTCTCCTTATTTTTATTTTTATTTTTTTCAAAAATAAAACATGAAAAAAAAACTTAAAAAGACAAAAGGCCTCACAAAAACTAAGTCTAGTGTGCATAGAATTTCCTCTTTTATTTCCTTGTTTCTCGTTGAATTAAATAACCATTGGGATTTTTTTTCGATTTTCTGAGTTCAATCCTGTAAGCTATATAGGTAAATAAATAACAAAGTTCTCTTGCTACGTTTACTTTATTTTATTTTGGCTTTTGAATTAAATAAATTTTTGTTGAGGAATTTTTAGGATTGCAGCATCATTGCAAATATTTCTTTTTCATTTAAATCCATGAAATTCCTTTATTATACAAATGGCACCATTTCCAAGGAGGCACGACAAGGGTATTTAGGTTTTTCTCTTATCCTGATATTCTTGAATTTTTGTATATATTTATTTTTATTTCTTTTTGTCTCTTTTGTGTCATTCATTTATTGTCTATATTCCTGTTAGTTTCTTTATTATTTGCCTATGTTATTTATATTGGTATAGATTGAATCTTATTTAGAAGCGAGCCCTCACTTTGAATTCTACGTGCCATGAGGGAGGTTACACAGCGCTTACAGGATCTGATTTATCGGATACCGAATGCTCCCCACGATCAGACTTAGGGATTCATTTGAGATCCATTTTACATGCTCTTCTCATTTTGCCTCTGATCCACCTCTGTATGTGTCTTATTTGTTTTCAATATTATCTGCTTTCTTTTCTTTTTATATTTTTACTCATATCATTATAATTGTGTTTCTTACATATTCCAGTGTTTCCTCTTTCTTTCGAGGGTCCGACGAGCGAGGGCGACATTCCTAGGAGCGTCGACACACTCGAGCGAAGCTGAAGGGCTCATTTCTTCACCAAGCTGCAAGAGAGCGTAGGAGGAGGAGAAGATTTGGAGGAAGTAGAATTTTTGGAGCATTTTGCACATATATTTTTTGTTTTCTTTTTAACATTTTATTTCACATTATTTTTATAAAAAAATTTGTAATACTTTCTGTTTGGCATTTTCATCTTTCTCTATTTTCTAAAAGGCCATTATATTCCTTGTGTGTGTGCTAGTGCACTTGGGGACCTCATAGGTTTTTGTTTTCATCGATTTTATTTTTATTTGTTTTCTCGTGATTCTATATGCTTAAGCACTTAGAAGTATGTTTTATTATCTTGCATGAGCCAGGTAATCGATTAGGTCCAAAGCCATTTAAAGAATATCTGTTCTTATTGAATAGATAGTAGGATTGGACTTAATTAAATCAATTGGTTCTTGCTCTCTAATAGAAGTTACTGCTAGGATAGTTCTCATGCATCATTTAGGTTAGTTTTATTTCTGTCTTTAATTTTATGCGTGGATCACCTTGTATGTAGAGTGCAGGCAAAAGGTACGCATCTCTTCCTTTGGATGCATCATTGATTTCATCGTGCATCAGCTTTTCTAATTTCCTTCCCCATTTTCACTCATATAAGATAAAAGGAATTGGAAAATTTGTTAGACCGTTCCTTTGAAAAAATCCAAAAAAGGTGATAATTGTATAAAATTGCGACTACTAAAGAAAACTCGACCCTAAAAGAAACATAGGACAAAATCATTGTTTTGGGGAGAGTAACCCCATCATTCTTTGCAGATACTTACCTCCAAACAGAGTGGGTGAGGACACAACTGTAAGGATATAGCCCAAATCCCTGGACTCGTGCCCTATGCTCATGTCCATTACTCTTTAGTGTATGGTTGAGATGTAAGCACTTGCCTTCGACCATAGAAAATCATTTTGGTGTGCTAATTATCTTATCTCCCTTTGTGCCTGATATTGATCCCGACAACTTGGGAAGATGGTACCATTGATTGGGGAGGTCTGAGTATGTACGCGTTGGTAATAGCGGCGACTCACCCTTTATGCTTGGTAGTAAGTAACTTCATGTAGATTCACTAAAATTAAAATTGAAAACATAAAAGACCGAACTCTTATGGTATCCACTTGTGTCAGTTGATGAATCAAGGATTTGTATTTTGTTTGTTTGCTAGTGTAAAGATTCTTCTGCACCCTTTGCGCCTTTTCTTACTTTCCTTCTTGTGTTGACTTTCGTGTTCTCGCATCTTTCCTATTAACATCGGAGATGTAGGAATTGAGTATTTCATGTTCGAAACCCATGAGCCCATTCACTCTAGTTCGGTCATTTTTTATTTCGGAAGACTCACTTCCTGAATATTACTCTTCTTCCACATCACCCATCTTCTCATCCAATCCATGGTTTAAGATTTACTCTAATCTTAAACTATCATTTGAGACTCCATCATTTTTGAGGACTAAACTAGTGTCCTACCCCTTTTCAGAGTCAGAATCAGAGCATTTGATGCCACCAAAGGGAAAAGATTCCATGCAAGAGCAAAGAAAGATCAACAATATGATGTTAGCATCCATACATGCCATTCAAGCATAGTTAACTGATCAAGCGACATCCAGGGCGAATTGAGAGAAATGATCTTGGAGTTGAGAAACGATAGACAAGATAGGAGAGAGGAGGAGTAGGGAGGTGGGAATAGGGGAGGAGAAGTTCTACTCATTCAACAAGTGGCTAAGCTTACACTAAAGGATGCTTATAATCTAGGGGTAGGACATACCAACACATGGATTAGGATCCCTGTGATTCATGGGCAGTTAGAGCTTAAGCCCACAAATTTATCACTCCTCCCAATATTCCATGGACACATCAATGAAGAACCTTATGTACACCTCCAGCAACTTGATCGCATTTGTGGCACAATACACTACCCGAATGTTCCATTGGAGGTAGTGAAGATGACAGCTTTCCCATTCAGTCTCATGGACAAAGCCTTATATTGGATTAACCATTTGTGAAAGATTGTCACAACATAGGAAGAGTTGAGATCCGCTTTTCTAAGCAAGTATTATCCATTTGGATGTCTCAACCAAATGCGATCTTTGATTGCCAACTTCTCCTAAATGTCCCATGAACCTATTCAGGAGGCGTGGAAAGGATTCAAGGATTTAATGGAGAAGTGCCCCAACCATGATATTACAAAGACGAGACTTGTGCAGAACGTCTTTGGGGGTTTGCGCATTCAGAATCAAAAGTTTGTAGATGCCCCTTATGGGGTCCCACATCAACAAGGACGAGGATGTCCTTTATCATATTTTTGAGGAGATGGTAGAGAGCTCTGCAGCTCTTTCTTCTTCATGTGCTTTTTAGAAACATCCCTTACCTCTCCTTCTGTACCTCAAAAGGCTATCAACATGACGACAGTACATGATGTGGACAGAATGGACAATACAGATCTGACCATCATAGGAAACCACCTATCCAAAGTGGACATAATTGAGAAACGATCCAAGGAGCTTGAGAACCTACATGTGATAGAACAGAGGACAAAGAACATGGATAAGATAGATGAAATCACGAAGCATTTGGATCTTCTTGTCAGTATGATTAGTGCATGTCAGAGTGCGAGTGCAACAACCAATACTTCTACTCGTGAGCATACTTTGTCCACTTCAGCACAATAGAGTACTGATGGACCATCTACAATTCAGAACATTTACTATGTGCAGACCCCTGACCATGTCCAACAATAGTCACATCAGATTGTACCGTACTAGAAGGAGCCTCCAGATATTCCTGAGTGGCAGTCTCAACGTCCATCTCTCATTCAGGAGGTGAACGGTATTTGGTTCGACCGAGAGCACAACCAACCCCAACCGTCGCAAAGTTAGTTGGGTTCCGGGTAGAGTCAGAGATCCGTCCACCATTTTGAGGGAGCGAGACCACACCCCCAACACCAACAGTTACAACCTCACTTCTCATCTCCACCACACTTCCTGAACTGGAGACATGAACATCAACAAATGTAGCCTGCATATCCTCTCCAACCTTACTATCAACATTAGTATGTATCTTATGGACAGATTTCGCATCCTCCTCATCCTCATTATCAACCATAGTCGTATGGATACCAACAACCTACACACTACCAGTCTCAATGACAACCAGTCATTAAGCATCCAGAGGCACTTTCATTGAATCCCACACTAGATCATCTTACTTTACTGATGAAGAATATGAATGACCTAACTCAGAAGATTGACAACCTAACCACAACCAAGACATTGATCCCAACCAAAGTCGAGGCCAATCCTAACAATTTTAGAAGCAAGGAGTAAGTAGCCCATGATCCATCCACACACAAGACAAGCATGGTCATTGATTTTACATGTTTATATGGTGCCATTCATCTTAGGAGCGGTAGGAGATAGCAGTTGCCCACACATCAGTTGGGATTGGAGAGAGCTATTAAAGAGCTTCATCGACTTCATCATCTTCTTCACCAACTGAGTAGCGATCTTGTGTAGTAGAGCCAGATCTTGGAGTTTTACCATCTTCTTCTTAACCATCACCACCACCTTTTCCACCATCATTATTCATAAAAAACCAAAGAGAGAAAAAAGAAAGATGTAGTGTCGAGTTAGCCGTGAAGGAGAACACACCAGTAGTGGATTTTTCTTCTACATAAGTAGACCGTCCTGTTTTTCTTTTTGTTCCTTTTATTCCTATAGTGGATAACATTGTACAGACAGAATCTGGTTGTCAAAATGTACATGATGACTCAAATATAATGGAACACCTCACATCCGTTCCCACATCGTTGATCAAGAATTTGATCGTACTCTTATCAATAGCAGTTCCTCCAACAATCTCATGCCATCCTCGCTACTCACTAAGTTTGGGTTGGGGACTCTTAGATCGACCATGATGATACTTCAGTCTGCTGAAAGATCAATCAAGAGGTCGAGAGGCATATAAGAGGATGTAATTGTCATGGTGCAAGGAATAGGAGTCCCAATTGATTTTGTTGTTATGGGTATGGATACATCTGCACCTATACTCCATACCCCCATCATACTTGGTGTTGTGTACGAGAAATTTGAGGTTTTTGATTTTTTTATATCCCCGGCAACGGTAATGTCGTTTTGTTGTTAGCGATTCTTGAGGGGATCAGATAAATTATTGATGGTAAAAAATAGTTGTGTCGTCGTTGCTATCCCCAAAATCCCGTGACAACAATTTTTTTAATTTTTGCTACTTATTAACCTGTATAGCGGACAAGGTCGAACTCAGGGAGACAACAAATCCCGAGGATTACTCAATTAATCGAAAACAAATTAAGAGAAAACAATAATCTCAAAGGATAACTATCCTTGATTTTTGTGATTTTTTTATCTTTTTATTTTTTTAGTTTTCTTTTATTTCTATTTTTTTTATATTTTCTGATTTTCAAATTTTTAGGGATCTTATTTTTGCAATTTTTTATTTTTAAAAATAACACGAAGTAATATTTACAAGATTAAAAATACACACACCAACTCTTTTTGTAATTTTTCAATTAATAAAAAATACTCAGAAAAATCCAAAGAAAATATTTTGGGTTTTAAAAGTTTTGAAATATTTTTAAATTATTGTGGAATTTTCAAATGTTTTTGTATTTTTCTAAAAATGAAAATGTGAGAAAATGCAAAAATGTGCACAGCCTGGAGTAATTTGCAACTTAAAAATATTTTAAGCGCCCAAAACTCCTAACAATTATTTTTAAGACAAACTAGAAACAATTATCTAAAAACAGAACTGAAATCACTATTTTTGGATTTTTGTAGATTTTTCTATGATTTTTAGAAGATTTTTGATGTTTTTCATTTTTTTGGGTTTTATAAATAATTAATGCATGAAAACTGGTTAAAAACTAAAAGACAATGAAATACAACTACTGTAATATATTTGGAATTTTTGGACCAATATTAGTTTTTTTATGAATTTTGGAATTTCAAATAGGGAAAAATGACATGTTTTTGATTTTTTAATAATAATAAATGAGGGCAAAATGCAATGAAAAATTTATGCTAGGAAGATAATAACATAAGGAGCATAACATAATATTCTCAGAATTTTTAGATCACAAATATAACATTCATTTAAATGAAAAGATATTGCAAATCCAAGAGTCTGAAGAACATGGATTAAAATGTAAATATATCTTGTTTTTGCATTAAATAAACAAAAGGAACAAAGTAGAGGACAAAAAAATGAAATTTACCCAGGACGTCTTGCGATGCACGTGATGGCTTTTAAGGCAGGGGTCTTCTTGCTATTTTTAAAAGTACCAAGGGCTCAAATGTAATTTTTGGAAAATATTATTTCAAAAGCCCTCCTTAAGGTTCCTTTTCTTCTTTCACAAGATAGGGCCAAAGAGGCAGGAGCCGCCGCCGCCCCTTCTTCTTCGGTGGGCGAGGGCGGCGGGTTGGTAGCTGCTGGGTGGCGAGGACGGAGGGTCGCGCCGTGCACAATGGGCTGCCGAGGCTGTGGGCGGTTGAGGGCACGGATTTGCTAGAAGAGGAAGGGAGGCCAGAGGCTGGTAAAGCCGCGACCTTGCGGTGAGTGCTGGATGGCAGCGTGCATCCGCGCACATCCGCACAGAGGAGGGGGCGCGGCATATGGTGGCGCGGAACCGGCAGAGGGGCTTCGGCGGTGGAGGGAGCGCCGCCTTCGCGCGCATGAGGGGCAGTGGCTGCGGTTGATGTTGCTACCGTGGTCAGGTGCGCTACTCCGTGCACGAAGGTCGGGGCCGACGGAGGGGGGGCTTCAGGCGACAGAGGCGGGGCTGCTGGAAGAAGGCTTGGGGCAAGGAGGAGTCCCGCACGCGACCGAGCTCGGCTGGAGGTGCCGCGGTGGCTTCAGGAGGGCAGTGGGCCGCTGGGCGCACCTTTCCCCTTTTTTTGTTTTTTTTGTTTTTTTATGTTTGCAATGTAACTAGTGAATAAAAAATAATTTTTTTTAATTTTTTATGTAAATCTGAGGAATAGGAAGTAAAATGGATAAAGAAATTATTTTATTTTATTTTTTTATTTTTGTATGATCCTGCAAAAAAATGTTGGAGAATAAAAAGAAATAAATTTTTATTTATTTATTTACAAATTGAAAAAAAATAAATGGAGATTCGACGGAGATGAGGGATTCGAATCCCATCTCTGGCCACCGTCCGCGGTTGGAGTTGAGAGATCGTGGACGATAGAAATAGAACACGTAGAGATCGAGAAAGTGAGATGAAAAGTCGAGTCAGTGGCGGAATAAATCGTGGCGGATTTTAAGATCTAGATAAACAAAAAATGACAACGAGAAAAAAAATGCGAGAAATAAACTACGATTAACCTAGATAAAAATAAGAAAAATATGAATCTCACCTTAGTAGCGGAAAAGGACCTTGATCGTCTCGACAAGGCTGAATCGCTGTCACCGGACGGCTCGGAGGCTAGGCACAATTCTCGACGAAATTTTCTCTCGGAGATCGGGCTCCTCTCTCTAAAGATTGATCAAGTTGAAATGAGGGAGAAGGGGCCAAATAAATAGAAAAGATAGAATGAAATTTAAATTTTTGAATTTTTTGGATAAAGAGATATGAAAATTGAAATGAATTTTGGATTTTTTTTATGAAAGAGAAAGGAAAATTGAAATGAAGTTTTGAATTTTTTTGGTGAAAGAAATAAGAGAGATAAAATTTGAAAAGAGGTAAAGATAAAAAGTGATAAAAGTATTTACAAGATTATATATTTTTTTTTGAATTTTCATCACTTTATTTATTTGAATTAAAAAATGTTATTTTTTTATTTTTTTATGGTGGTTAATTAAAAATAGCAACTATATACATAAACTATATACATATATGGAATTATATATAAATGTAAATGATGAAATTAGACTTTTTTGTTTTTTAAAAAATTTATTTTATTTATTTTTATTTTTATTAAAAAAATTAGTATAAATATTTACAAATATATACAAATATAATATGCACGAAATACATGGGAAAATTGCACAAACCACCCCAAAAAATCGACTTTTAAACTGTAACTCCAAAAATTATGAAAATAAAGCCACTTTGAAGATAATTTAATTTAGAAACCAATGGGTTTCAATTTGTGCTCATGTGGAGCCGGAATTGGTCTTTCAATTAGTGCTTAGTGGCTTTTTTTCAAGTGTGGCTACTTTTATTCTTTACATGATTTAATTGTGCAATTATTTTTGTTAATTAGAACACATTTTTATTTACAACTTTAGTTTTGAACGCTATTTGATTTGAGGTCAATTAAGTCACAAATAAATTAGTGTTAGTTTTATATAGATATACACAAAATAAGTGAGAAATATTTACAACAACACACGCATTTTTTTTATTTTCTGCTTAAGGACCCTTATCTCCCCTTATGTTATTCCTGATCGATCAGGTCAAGTCATGACCTTCTCTCGGGGTTTGGGTCATCTTGTACATATGTACAATCTTCCATTTTTTATTTTATTTTATTTTCTTTTTTTTCATTTCTTTCTTTCTTTATTTATTTTAGGTTAAAAGTAGTAAGAAGTGTACAATATTTACACACAAATGCAAGTTAGTAAGAATATGGAGTTAGTGTTATATGCGGGTATTTTATAAGGGATTTTAAGCTAAAATAAATGAATAAAGATGATGAATTGCAGATTCATCATCCCCCTATGCTTTACCTTTGTTAGTCCCTTAACAAACACTTATTTGAAAGAATACGTGAAGAAAAAAGAAAAAGAAATAGAAAGGGAAAATAAAGAAAGTAGGACAATATTGAGCATTAAACTTATCTTCATGAAATTGTAGTTTGGAGCTCTGTCGGACCTTTGGATTATTAGTGTGTCGGAACTTCTGTGAGACTTAGAATTTTAAAATCAACATCCTTCAAGTTCTACACATCATTGTCACAATTTCGGCTCAGAAGTCATCTTAGATCAATCCTCTCCCCAAAGCATACCCTATGAACATTGAACAAACGACTCATGTTTGTGCACGGTTTTAGCTCTTCCCATCCAGAATGCTGGACTACCATGCAAATCTCCTCTCCAGTAACTCGTCCTCAGGGAGTCAGGTATTTCCTTCTAAGGTCTGTCGCGCTGTGTTCATAATCGAATTGAGGGAGAAGTTAGAAGAAGGAGAAAAGAAGTGGAGGGTGGCCAGTGTAGTCACCTCTCCTTGTGAAGCAGGCCAGTGTAGCTGAGTCTCCACCAAGATCTGCATGTTTTCTTGAAGCTTGGACCTTTTTGGTCAGATTTTTATTTGGTAGTGGCTTCTTTGTATTCTGCTTTTTGGTGGTTCTGCTTGGATCTTGTTGTGCCCCTACGGATATAGAATCTTTTTGTTTCCGTACATTTTTTAGAGTCCTAGAAAAAATTGTGCCCAGCCATCCATCCCTTTTCCGAAGCTTTATTTCAACCTGTACTCCGGTCTTTAGATTTCCATGCCACCAGAAAAGAAACTCACACAGTCTTCCAACATCCCGTCTGAGTTGTGCTAAGTGCATAGTGCGAGAGTACAAATTGATTCCCTATTCGAGAGTTATACCCAGAATGAAGAGACCAGGTTAGACACTAAGAGTCAAACGCTGCACATTGTTATGTGAAACTCAAAGGATTAAGTCAAAGACCCAAGCTTCTAAAATCCTATTTCTCGGTGAAGTTCCTCTCAGAATTAGGTAGATTAAGGTCCAACTAAGCTCCATTCTTCAATTTTATTCCAGACATAGTTTAAATATAATTACTATTTTGAAAAATGCACATGCAAATGCAAAATATGAATAATGCAAAGGTTTTTTTGAAAATAAATGATGCACATGTGAAAAGAACATTTTTTTACAATTTTCTAATTTTGAACTTTTTGTGGATTTTTGGAGAAAAATGCAGACGTGAAAGAATTTTTTTTGAATTATGCAAAATTTTATAGATTTTTGGTTTTGTAGTTTTTTTAAAAGTAAAAAGGGTTAGTAAAATATATACAAGTATGTACACTTTCTTTCGTTTTTTTGTTTGTTTTGTTTGTTTGTTTTTTTGTTGTTTTGTATTGTTTTATTGTTTTTTTGTTTGTTTTTGTTTGTTTTGTTTTGTTTGTTTGTTTTTTTATTTTTTTTGTTTTTTAACACACGTGGATTTTACAAAATTATACACATAACCCCCCAAATAAACGTATCTAAAAGTACGAGTTATGTCTAAAGTATATATACAATATATATGACACCCCCTATACTTAGCTCGAACTTTGTCCTCATAGTGATCAAAGAGCGAAAAAGGAAGACATAACTCATGCTAAGTATAGAAAAGTGAAAAGAGCTCCTATGCTACAATGACTAAAAGAAAAGATAAAAAGAAGAGAAGTTGGTGATCCCCCCTATACTTAGGATCATGTAATCTTAAGTATAGTGGAGTATACAAAAGGGGAAAACCGATGAAGAGAATGTACAGACTCAAAAATAAAAATACACGATATGAACAACATCACCCCCCTATACTTAGGGTAGAGTATCCTTAAGTATAGGCAACAACAAGAGTGATGAACAGGATGAATATGAACAACACAAATCGTTCACCCCTGCATACTTAGGATAAGGCACATCCTAAGTATAGCATATATACACACACTAAAAAGGGGGGAAAGATAAAACGGGAGAAGAAAGAGTAAAACGAAAGGATATAAAAGAGGAGTGGATGATCATGTATCAGACGCATAAGATGGAATCAAAAGATCATCATCTGATACCACAGATATCGAATCAACAACGGACATGAATGTATCATGATCTAGATATGGCTTCAGCAACTATCCGTTCACAACAAACGGCTGTGCGGCAGATGACAACCCAGATATGACAATACTCCCATTGTCACGCACAACTCTCACGATGAACGGTCCTGACCACTTGCTTTTCAATTTTCCTGGAAACAACTTCAACTTAGCATCAAATAACCAAACTTTCTGATCTGGGAAGAATGTCTTTTTTCGAATGTGTTTATCATGCCAATGCTTGACTTTCTCCTTATACATAAGTGAGTTATCGTATGCAAAGTCTCGGAATTCCAGTAACTTGTTCAAATCCAACTTCTTGTTCATTCCCGCCTTCTCATAGTCTAAATTGCATACACGGAGTGCCCATAAAGCTTTTTGAATTAATTCCACTGACAGGTGGCAAGGATTTCCATACACCAATTTATAGGGAGACATAGCCAAAGGAGACTTGTACGCCGTCCGATAAGCCCATAGAACTGAGTCAAGCATCTAGGACCAGTTCTTCCTATCTGGACGTACAAGTTTTTGCAATATCATCTTGATCTCCCTATTTGAAATTTTTTCCAAGCATTAGTCTGAGGGTTGTAAGGAGACATAACTCTGTGGTCAATAACGTACTCCTTCACAAGCTTCTTTACTTCTCTATTAATGAAATGGCTTCTACCATCTGAAATCAGTATTTTGGGAATACCGAACCACGCAGTAATATGGTCCTTGAGAAAGGAACACACTGTACGACTATCTGCGGCTCGGGTGGGGATAACCTCCACCCATCGACTAACATAATCCACGACGAGCAGGATGTACTGAAATCCCTGACTGACAGGAAATGGACCCATGAAGTCTATGCCCCAAGCATCAAAAATATCAGAATCTATATATATCTCAGGGGCATGGTATTTGTGGAACCAACAGTTCCTCCCATTTTCTGACAATCAGTACAACCTCGAACATACTCTGTAGCATTCTTAAAAAATGTGGGCCACTATAGGCCACTCTGTAAAACCTTTGCTGCCGTGCGTTTCCCCGGATGATGCCCACCTGATTCTAGTTTGTGACAGTGCTCAAGTACACTGGTGTGTTCCTCCTAAGGAATGCACCTTCTCCAGATACAATCCGCACCCTCGCGAAATAGGTATTGATCCTCCCACTGGTAATCATGAATCTCTGACAGAAATCTGTCTACCTTGTACTTCGGCCAATCTTGTGGAACTTTCTTGGAGACAAGATAGTTCACATTATCAAAATACCATGGGAGTGAATCCACAGACAAAATGGCCTCATCTAGAAAAGTTTCGGAAATAGGAATTCATGTTCTGCTCAGAGGTTTCTGTGTCTGTGATACGGGAAAGGTGATCTGCCACAACGTTTTTCACTCCATGTTTATCTCGAATCTCTAAATCAAATTCCTGGGAGAAGAAGGATCCATCTGATAAGGCGTGGTTTGGCATCCTTCTTTTCCTGTAAGTATCGTATGGCAGTGTGATCCGTGTAAACAATAATATGTAAACCGATGAGGTAAGATCTGAACTTTTCTAGCCCAAACACAACTGCTAACATCTCATTCTCTATAAATGTATAATTCCGCTGTGCTTCATCCAGAGTCTTGCTAGCATAGTGTATAGCAAATGGTACCCCATTGATGAATACACATTCATCACCCTTTATTCTTTTATTTTAGCTACAAAACCCTTGCAAAACATCATGTATAAGCGTGTAAAAAGAATAATTTATCAAATGTCATGCATCTTGTTACTATGCATACTTAGCATGTTTTTGTGCATAAATAAAAGAATAAAGAAATAAAAGAAAAAGAGGGAGATATTTAGAATAAATATTGAGTGACCTAATCCCAAGGGAGGGCTCAGCATGGACCTGATTGCAAAAGAATCCAAGTAGAGGGAGATAGGGTCATTCACATGTGTATTATACCTATGTATATAAATAAATTATTTTCCTCTTAATAAAAATAAAATGTGTGCTTATTTAATTGTACTTATTTGTAAATATAAAATTACAACAAAAATGGGAAAAACAAAATAAAAATAAAAATAAATAAAATCCCCTTCATCAGTGTATATAGACCATGTATATAGAATAACCTATTTATTTATTTTCCCTTGTAAATAATTAATAAAAATCTAATAAAAATATTTTCACATTCCATATTTCATGGTGTAAATAAATAAAATAAAAATTAGAAAAATAAAATAAAATAAAAGAAATAAAATAAAACCAAAATCCACCTTGTACATATACCATGTAAATATGTGTATATACCTATTTATTTACCCTATGTAAATAAATAATAAAAATAAAATACAAATACCATTTTATTCTAAATTTTATGTTATAAATAAATAAAATATAAAATTGGACTAAATATGTAAAAATAAACAATTAAAAATAAAAATTAAAAATACGTATATGTATATACCTACATATATTAATAACATAATGTAAATACCTAATTTATATTTCAAAAAAAAAATAAATAATAATCACTAAAAATTATTTGAAAATAAATAAACATTTTTCATGTTCAAAGTTTTTTGAAATAAAGGCATTTACTATTTTTTTATTGAATTTTCAATTAATTAATAAGTGGCTGCTCCTGATTGGTCCACGGGGGATGTTGACTCCCGGTCAACTCCCAACCTGGACCATTCAACTCGGATCTGTGCACCCGACCTGACTTCTCATAATTATCCCCGCATGATCCGAGCCCCATTCTCCTAACCCCGTGTCCTAATCATACTTCCCCACATCCGAGATCCACGCCTGGTGGTTTTTCCTCGGGATCCGAGCTCCGACAACCATGCCCGACCCATTCTTCTCGAACCCCTAGCCGTATAAAGCTCCACCTCCGCCGCACATTCCCCGCATCTTTGGCGTTGCTCCTTCGTCCCAGGACCTCCACTATTCTCCCCAGAGTGACAGCTGAGTGAGGAGAGTGTCGAGAGAGGAAGCCTCCAGCCACTGATCTGGCGAGCCTTGTCGCCGTGCATCGCCGTGAGGTGCGCCAGAGCCTCGGGACCCAACGACCCTTCGAGGCTAAGACCCAGAGCTCCGCGAGCTCATCCCTAGTCGACTCCAGCCACTAGGTAACCCCGATTCCATCTCGTTTCACCTAATTTTCCAGTACGCCCAAATCGACCCTCCGTCATCGCCGATCGATTCTCGCCGCTACGTCCACCCATTCGATCATCGGTTCATCCCGTCAACATCGTGAGACTTCTCCTCACATTCTGCACCCACTCACTCCCCTTGGTTCGCCCCGGAACCAAGGCTCGACCTCCACCTCCGCCGTCAACCTCGCCCGGAGGTCGTCCCATCCGACGCACTCATGACCAATCCACTTTGCCCCTAACCGGGTCGAGGCAATTGCCCTCTGACCCAGGAAGCTTCTGGTGCTTTCAATGCGACCCATTTGAGGGTCTTCTCGTTTGAGCCCAGGAGCTTTCCTCCTCCGCCATCGCTGGGCCACTCCGGTGGTCCCTGGCTTCATCGGAAGAGCCCATCAGCTGCGGAAGCCTCCGAGCGTCAGTTCGCCATTCCCAGTAGCCAAGGAGGAGGTCCCAGGCGTCCACGGTGTGCCGGCGAAGTTCGTTGGAGCTTTGTCCTTCCAAGACCCTCCTTCGTCGTTCGATCAACCCTCTGCTCCAGATATAATCTGGACCGTTCACCCACGAGCCATGTACACCATCCGATCCATCTAGGGTTCGATCTGAACTGTCGATCGCCGAGGAGAGGTGTGCACGATCCAGCACCGTCAGATCCTCCACCTGGCGCATCTCCAGCCATCGACCGTTAATAATAGGGGTAAATATCCCTTAGGCCCATGTCTTTTTGATATTTCTACTAGGTCATGCAAATATTTAGTTCAGTGTTTTTATTTTTTGAACATTTGCAGTTAGGACCTCTATGTTTTCCTTATTTGCATTTTTGTCCCTGTGTGTGTGACCCACGTGCGTCGACACGTGAGGGTTGGAACATTTGCACTTTTTACCCTGTGAGTCCTGCATGTTATTGTTTGCATTTTTATAAATTGGATTTACTTTTATACCCCTCTGTGTCTGGATCACGTGTGTTGCGCGTGCATTGTGGGATTTTTGCAAACCAGGCCCTGTACTTTGCTTGCGTGTTATTGTTTAATCCTGGAACATGTTTTGATTGCATTTAGGTCCCTGTGCACTGTAAGCCTCTATTTTAATTAAATAAAATAGCAAATTAAATCCAAATTTCATGAAATTTGGATACGTGACTCCTGCTACTATGTAAAAATTTCCCTAAAAAGTTGGTACATTTTTAGGCTTTTTGATATTTTTAATAATTCAAAAACAATAGTTTTTACTTCTGTCTGATTTAGAAAATCATTAAAAAATAAAAAGCTATTCTAAAAATTATAAAAAAATTAGATTAGTTTGTTTTACTGTGTTTTTTTTTCTATCCAATTTTCCTGATTTTTGGACATATAAAAACCGTAAAAATAAAAAACCCAAAAAACTTATAAAAATTCTATAAAATTCTAGAAAAATCAAAAAAATACAAACTCTTTTTCTGAATTTTTGTTTTTGTTTATATTTCTCATAAAAATTGCTTCCAGGCTGATATAGATCCATTTGACATTTTTTATGGGTCTTACAATCATGGTTGTACAGTAGCATACTATTTTTGCTCTTTTTGATTTTAAGAAAATTATATAAAATTAAAAAATTCTGAAAAATTAACCAAAAACACTAAAAAACCTAAAAAACATAAAATTATTTTTATTTGAATTTTTATAGCATTTTTGAGTGTTTAAATAATTTGTTGAGTGTGGTTGTCTTTGTCTTTTCTTGTTTTTCCTTATTATTAAAAAATCCAAAAAATATAAAAAGAATTAAAAATCTATCAAAAATACTTGTTTTTATTTTATTTTATTTTATTTTTGGACTACTTCGTAGGCCGCGAGGCCAATTCGTGCTCCCTAATACCGACCCTAGGTGCTATACCAGGTTAATCACAAAGCCAGGACTGCTATCTTGTTTTAGTGATTTTATATCTTTATTTTGGTGGTCTGATTCACATTTTTCTTGATCGAGCTGATTCCCTTGAGATCCGGGTCGCAACGACCCTTGTCTTATTACCTTCACCTGGGTCTTGGGGATTTTTCGGCTCATCAGAATGGCGCCATTGCCGGGGAGCACGACTTAGCAGTTGTTTTTATTTCTCTTTTTGTTTTCTTTTGTTTTTCGCGGTTTTCCGTGGCTTTTTCTTCGTCAGCGGCTTTTCACTGCTTTTTGTTTTTCTTTTATTTTCATTTTCTTTTATTTCTTTATTTTGTTTTTGTTTGTTTTGAGTGTTTATTTTTATTCGCATTCTTGTGCATATACTCTATTCTAGTTTATTTACTTTGTTTATCTGGTCTGACACATCTGCTTGTTTACTTGCGAGGGCCCGAGGACTGAGGCAGCTCTTCTCGAAGAGCCGATACAACCGTGGGAATTGGAGGCGCTTCTGCATGGAGCCACATGAGAGTGCGGGGAGACGAGCAGGAGTGTGGGAGTAGCTATCTTAGTGTAGATTTATTTTCAGCATTATATTGTTGTAATAATACAGGGTCCCGAGACAGAGACTTTGGAGACTATCAGGGTCTGTTTCGCCGAGCACCGGTGTGCTCGGGGGGACCCCACCGGATTTTTCGCGGCCTTTTCATGGTTTTCCATCGTTTATTTACTGCTTATTTGGTTTTCACGGTTTTGGCCTTAGCTTAGGATTTTCTCTGATTGCGCCGTAATAACTAAGGTCCACACACCTAATAACTTGCCTGTTCCCAGTAGACCGTAATTGGACCAATAATAAAATTAATAAGAAAAGACTATTTGGTCACTTGAGGGGTCCTAAGCCGCTAGAGGTCGTATAGAACGCTGGCAGGACCCGTTGTGGCGGGCACCGATCGGCATCCGAGACCGGACACCGACCCCTCCTGTTGACCACTTAGCCATTGGTTCTTTCATGTAGAAATTGCTCTGCTTAAGGCCGATTCCCGTGCATCATATAGGTAGTTTACTTTCTGTCTTTTATTTATGTGCGGATCACTTTGTATGTAGACTGCTGGAGTCAGGTACGCATTTCTTACTCTGCATGCATCATTGATTTCTCGTGCATCGGCTTTTTCTTCTTCTCCCCCCGTTTTTGGACTTAAAATAACTAGGAGAACCAAAAAATTCGTAAGGCGTTGTTTGCTTTGAAAAATACTTAAAAACAAAAACCATAAAATTGGGACTGCTAAACAAACTTGACCCTAAAATACACTCACCATAAAAATCTATCTTGGGGAGAGAAACCCCCTCATTGTCTGGTTTGCATGTGCAAGAGAGTGACCCGCACCCTAGGATAGAGCCATATCTGAACCCCTTTCAGACTACTACTTCTGGGCTAGTCGTTCTCCAGTGAGGATCACTCCGGTCTGCGGTAAAGCGAGCCGCGATATCC
This sequence comes from Ottelia alismoides, assembly GCA_037367405.1. NCBI lineage: Eukaryota > Viridiplantae > Streptophyta > Magnoliopsida > Alismatales > Hydrocharitaceae > Ottelia > Ottelia alismoides. The sequence goes on along the minus strand of JAZKJV010005585.1, from coordinate 679,556 downwards.
TTAATAGAGCGAGAGGATTGGGTAGCCGGTAAACGGTCCGTGGCTTGTACTGGCTGGGAAAGATCTATTTCGGGATCAGGATAGTCTTCTAGGGGAATATAATTCCTAATAGGTCACGTAACCGCTCTGCTATCTTGACTTGATCACCTAATAAAAAGTGACAAGATAATTGACCGAACTCTTACGGTCTTCAGCTAGCGTTGAGTAGGTGAATCTGGGGTTTTGATTGCTCATCTTGGTTGTTTCCAGATCTCATCCGCCCGAGTCGCCAGATCAAGATGATGGGCAGGAGGTCCCTTAGGAAGCCTCGGGCAGCACCGCTTTTCAGCACTCCCGCCCGTTCATCTAGGTTGGTTCGCGAGAGCCGAGACCCGTTCTCCGAACCCGAGTTTGATTCCGCCCTGTTCCCCCTCGACCACCTTCTTCTTTCATACCTGAGATGCCAGTGCCAGATAAGAGACAACAGTCAGATATTTCGGCATCTGAGTTTGGGTCTTTTTCCTTTGTAGAGACCATGGCCAGCAGCAGCGATGACCGCACCGGAGGTCCCCGACCGGAGCAGACATTCATCTTGGACGAGGGTGCGATCAACACCACCCTGATCGCCTCCCTCGAGACGATGCAACAGTAGCTGAGGGATCAGGGTGCATTCATGATTGAGATGAGGAGAGAGATGGAGCAGATGAGAGCCGACCGCGACCAGTGTGGGCCCGAAGATGGATCGAGGAGACTCGACGATGCAGCAGCAGCAGCCGCAGCAGCCGCAGACGTAACAGCAGCTGCCGCGGCAGCGACAGCACCAGACCAACCGAGACCGATGCGAGAGTTACACAACCTCGGATCGACACTGACACACCGTTGGGTGGTTCTACCGGCTATCGTGGGGGACTTCAAGTTCCCCCCGAACACCCTTCAGCTTCTACCTCGTTCCATGGACTTGCCACAGAGGAGCCCCATCTACATCTCCAGGAGTTCTTGATGATCTGCAGCACAATCCACAACCGCTAGGTGGGAGAGGACACCATTCGCATGATTGCCTTCCCCTTTTCACTAGCAGATAGAGCAACCACCTGGCTGAAGCACTTGGGGAAGTTCGTGTACACCTAGGAGCAGCTCCGCACCGAGTACTTGAACAAGTACTATCCACTTGGGTGGACGAACGCAACGAGGGTCCTGATCAGCAACTTCTCCATGCTCCCCAACGAGCAGTTTCACGAGGCATGGGAAAGGTTCAGAGAGCTTACCGATAGATGCCCGCACCACGATATCACGAAGCCGAACCTAGTTCAGAGCTTCTTCTGCGGGTTGACACCAGAGCTGCAGGGCCTGGTGAATGCTTCATGTGGCGGGTCCTACTTTTCCAAGGATGAGGATCAGGTCTGGGCCATCTACGAGGAGATGGACGAGAACTATACTGTGATGTCCCAGACTTGACTCTCACTCAGGGACGACCCCAGCCTCAGTCCGTGCAGTACCAGAGGATAGCACGGGTCGATGCCGGTCCTTCTACTTCATCTGTGGCAGTCGCACAGTCTGAGTCTACAGCCGTAGACATAGGGATCATCAGCGAGAAGCTGGACCGGATCGAGTTAATCGAGAAGAAGCAGTGCCAGGGTATCACGCAGATGGATCAGATGGCACAGATGCTGAGTGACCTAAAGACACAGATCATGTGTCTCCAGGAGGCACATACGGCTTCTCAACCCATCTTCAGTCACGAGGAGATCCAAGTGGCAGTGGCAGCTCGTCCACAGCGCTCCAGCTCCAGTCATCCCTAGACAGGTCCACCTTGGACAGGCGGAGCCGTACCAGCAGCCGCAGCCTTACTACCAGTCACTACCATCCCCAAACACTTAGATGGTGGTTTACTAGCCGGATCAGCCCCTGGCAGTACTCCCTCCACCCACCTACGAGCAGGAGCCGTTGATGGATGTCAACGGGATTTAGTACGACCGACCCCAGCCCGGTATCCAACGAGACCATCCCGGATTTTGTTGGTCAGCCGGAGGTGCTAGTTCCCAGCAGCAACCTCCAGTTCAGGGTGACTAGTACGGCCATCAGTGAGATCTCCAGCAGCCCCAACCCCTAGTACACCCAGCAGCAGCAGTCATCCAGCCCCATAACCAGCAGTATGATCCTCGTCCTTATCAGCAGGGACAGTCTTGGAGGTGAGAGCAGCCTCAGCCGCAGTATCATCCCCAGCAGTACCCCTCTCTCCCACACCAGTCACAGTAGTAGCCTCACTACCAGCGAGGCCACCCGTCAGGTTCTCATGGCTGACCTATGAGAACCATGCCTTAGACGATCTAGCCCGCCTCATGATAGAGCAACATGCTACATTCAGATGGGAGATGGATGATTTCCGCCAGGAGATGCGGGGAGATCGTGAGAGGGAAGGCCACCATACCTGCCCAGAGTGACCCGAACCCGAACAACCTGAAGAGAAAGTCTGAGCAGGTAGATTTCACAGAGTATGCCACTCCTAGTGATTCGTTTGGTGATATGTCTGCATATTTATTTGATACTGACTTTGTCACACTTAGGAGCGGTAGGATGCTAGCAGGCGGTGCCTCGTCTGAGCAACGTCCCCATGCCACTTCCAGAGCACCAGACGAGGAGGAGCGCAGTACTGACGCCGCGAGATATGATGACGGTGGTGCTGATGCCACCATGGATGTTGATCTTACCAACGGTACTGATGCTGTCGCTTCACCAGATGGAGAAGGTGGTACTGACACCACCATTGTTACCAAGCCAGAGCGCGGTGCTGATGCCGCGAGTCGACCTGCCGAGGGTGGTGCTGAGGCCACCGTTTCTACTTCTGCTAGTCCTGTAGTCTTTCCATTTGTACATATATCTCAGGACACTTCTGGAAATAAAGGAAAGGGTTTATTTTATTCTGATCCACCTGTGGTGCATGATGATGTATGAGTGGATTCTGTCGTGCTTGAGCAGCCTAGACCCTCTCCCAGTCCTTCATCTGAGAAGGACCCTGTGACCCCTTCCCTAGAGCACTCCATTTGGGTAAGGGGCAGAAAAAAGAAAATCAGAAAAAGAACCAGCAGGTAGAGTTCAACCAGCAGATGATCGACAGATTCCATATCCAGCTGACTCTCCAGGAGGCCTTGGAGCACATCCCTCCACTCCAGAGATCACTCAGAGACAGGACTACAGTTAGGAGGAAGAGGAGGAACCATCAGTCTGAGATCCATGTGCTTACCAGGGCAACGTGTTTCACGATCCAGAACTATCTGCCAGCCAAGAGGCTAAGATTCAGGAGCCCCGTATATCAGATGCCATATCCATGAGCAGATGTTCGACCACACTCTATTAGATAGCGGTTCTTCGATCAACCTACTTCCGACATCCCTTCTCGTCCGATTCGAGTTGCGCACTCTACGACATAGCATGACAGTCCTTCAGTTTGCTGATCGATCTGTCAAGAGGTCGAAGGGGTTGCTGAGGGACGTTGTCATCACGATTCAGGGCCTGCAATTCCCGTGGACTTTGTTGTGTTGGACATGGAGATCCCTGAGTCTGTGACCGATAACCCCATCATTCTAGGTCGTCCATTCTTCGCCACAGCCATGGCGGTGACCGACCATGATAACGAGAAGGTATACTTTCGCATCGAGGGAGAGAGTGTACAAATAGAAAATGGTCGAGGACATAAGAGCTAGAGAGTCAGATTGCTTGGAGCCGACCACAGATACAGAGCAGATGGCAGAGTCAGGGCGAGACATCCACCAGGACTGCGACTTTGTGATTACATATGACGAGGCAGTTTGTGGCAGATCCAGTCGCACAGGCCATCCTCTCACCTTCAGAGTTCAATGATGCAAAGATGCCAGCAGAGGAGAGCTTGGAGAGCGCATTCCTGGTCCAGGATACTTTTCAAATCAGCATAGCCGGTTCTTGACCGTGATACAAATGTTTGTGAGTCTGATATAGATCCCTCGGAGTCAGTTGTTGATTGGGTAGAGTTTGATGATTTTCTACCATGTCTGACTTCCACTGAGCCTGCAGTTAGGGAGGAGGTAGATGCCATGTAGAGCAGAGACAATCCAGTAGAGCAACCTTCTCCAGATACTGATTATGAGCGAGATTTCTGTTGTCCCATGCAGATTTGGCAGCATTCACTGAGAGCTTTCAGAGGCCAGATCCGCCATCACCTACTTGTCCAGAGATGAAGCTACTTCCTGCGTCGCTGAAGTATTAGGTTTCTTGCGGGTGAGCATGAGATGTACCCAGTCATTATCTCCGTCGATTTGACTGGAGAGCAGGAATCCTGTCTGATGGGGGTTCTTGAAAAGAACCGCAAGGCGATAGGATGGAGCGTAGCCGATCTCCAGGGATAAGTCCGGCCCTGTGCTCCCACTATATCTATCTCAAGGAGGAGGCGAAGCTGTCGCGTGAGCTCCAGCGGCGGCTGAACCCGAATCTTCGGGAGGTTGTCATGAAGGAGATCTCGAAATGGTGGAGCACCGATTTTATCTACCCATCTCCAACTCCAAGTGGGTCAAGTCCGTTGCATGTGGTGCCCAAGAAGACGAGCATCACTATAGTTGTCAGTGAGTCTGGAGAGGAAGATCTCTACCTGGGTACCCACTTCTTGGCGAGTCATACGTGGATTACATACGACTCAACCAGGCCACCAAGAAGGATCATTTCCCCTTCCCTTTATTGATCAGATCATTGAGAGACTGGCAGGGAAGAGCCACTACTGTTTCTTGGATGGGTACTCCGGCTACAATCAGGTGGCCACCGCCCGAGGACCAGGACAAGACCACCTTCACCTGTCCCTTTGGGACATATGCTTCTATACACATGCCATTTGGGCTATGCAACGCCCCTGTGACTTTTCAGAGATGCATGATGTCTATATTTTCGGACATGGTGGGGGAGTTCTTGGAGGTCTTCATGGATGATTTCTCGATCTACGGCGACGGATTCGACTCCTGTCTTAACTGCCTAGACCGAGTGCTTCAGCGATGCATTGATGTTCACCTTGTGTTGTCTGGGAGAAGAGTCACTTCATGGTGACTCATAGGATGGTGCTTGGCCATATCATCTCCAACAGGGGCATGGAGGTTGATCCGACTAAGGTGGATGTCATTAGAAAACTCACGCTGCCGTCCAACTTGCGGCAGTTACGGTCTTTTCTGGGGCACGTTGGTTTCTACCAGGCATTTCATTCATGATTTTAGTAGGATTGCCTGACCGTTGATTGATATGCTAACAAAAGACACCGAGTTCCTTGTCGATGACAAGTGTCTATCGTCGTTGGAGACTCTCAAGAGATGTGTTGTAGAGGCTCCTGTTTCTCCAGCTGCCTGATTGGTCTCTCCCATTCGAGATCATGACGGATGCCTCCGACTTTGCCGTAGGGGTCGTGCTGGGACAGACGAGGGATGGAGTCCCATTTGCCATTCACTACGCTAGCTATACATTGGATGCCGCGCAACGGAACTACATAGTCACTGAGAAGGAGATGCTAACCGTAGTTTTTTCCCTAGATAAGTTCAGATCTTACATCATTGGATCTAGAGTGACCATCTATACTGATCATACTGCCATCAGGTACCTCATGGCAAAGAAGGATGCCAAAGCCAGATTAACCAGATGGATCCTTCTACTCCAGGAGTTTGACATAGAGATTAAGGATAAGCCTGGAGTCAAGAATGTGGTGGCGGATCATCTCCTCCGATTAGAGCATCTTGAGGATTCTGAGAAGACTGAGCCTATTTGTGAGACCTTCCCATATGAGGCGATCCTTGCTATCGCCTCTCTCCCGTGGTACGCCGATATTGTGAACTTTCTTGTTGCTAAGAAAGTTCCACAAGATTGGCCCAGGCAGAGACTTGAGAGCTTCCTTACGAAGGCCAAGTTCTACCACTGGGAGGATCCCATCCTTTACCATGAAGGAGAGGATAGCGTCTGGCGTAGGTGCATTCCTCAGGAGGAGAACCATAGCGTCCTCACATACTGCCACAAGCTTGAGGAAGGGGGACATCACTATGGGAGGAGAACGACACAAAAAGTGCTCCAATCCGGCCTATGGTTTCCTACCCTCATCAAGGACTCTGATGAGTTCGTGAAGAGGTGTATTGACTGTCAGAGGATGGGCACTTGTGGACAGCGTGATATGATGCCGATGCAACCCATTCACTTCTGTGAGGTTTTGACGCATGGGGCATCGATTTCATGGAACCATTCCCTAGGAGTCAGGGATTCGAGTACATTCTGTTGGCCGTGGATTATGTTAGTCGTTGGGTTGAGGCCATCCTGCCCGAACCGCAGATGCTAGGACTGTTTGCCGATTTTAGAGGAAGCATATCATTTCACAGTTCGGGGTACCTCGAGTGTTGATATCTGACGGGGGTCTCATTTTGTCAACGACAAGGTAAAGGCCCTTGCTAGAGAGTTCGGCATAGACCATCGAGTTGCCACTCCATACCACCCTCAGACGAATGGTCTTGCCGAAGTGTCGAACATTGAGATCAAGACTATATTGCAGGAAGTCGTCCGCCCTAACCGAAAGGATTGGTCACTGCTTTTGGACTCGGTCTTCTGGGCATATAGGACGTCTTTCAAGACTCCCTTTGGGTACGTCTCTCTTTCGCCTCGTTTATGGCAAGCCGTGCCATTTACCTGTTGAGCTGAGACATAGGTTACTTTGGGCTGTCACTGAGATACTTTTAGATCCAGAGAGTGTAGGCGATCAGAAGAGGGTAGAGTTGACGAATCCGATAATGTCGCTTTTTAAAAGTTGTTTTTATCGTGAAGTGCGTTGTAGGCGGCAATCGGAAACGATCAAGAAAATACCACAAATCAGTTATTCAATTTTTACTCTCGTGGTTTTATGTTTGTTTTACTTGGGCAAGTCCCAAGGTCGATCACAAGGAGGCAAAGGAACAACCTAGAATTAAGTCGATCAAAGTTCGTGTTCGGTTTTTCGAAGCGGTCTTTTTTAGGAATTTTTCAATTTATTAGGGATGCACATGCAATTCGGCCTATTTTTAGGGACTAAAATATGAATCACATCCAAACGATGTCCGAAAAATGCGAAACTTGGTCAGGATGTAAAATATGATGAAATAAGTGCACTGTAATTTTTTTGGAATTTTTCGATGCAATATGAATTTTTTATGGATTTTTAAATGCAAACAAAATGATTTTCAATATTTAATTATAATAAATATTAAACCTACTTATTTTCAAGAAATAAAATTATCTAAGATCTATCACTAGGAGATGGATCTCAGAAAAATCCTAAATGTCGAAAATGTGGGGTTTAATACCTATTAAAAATTAAATACCAAAAGATGCAAGATGATTTTTATAGAGCAAACTATGCATGCAAATTCAATTCTTTTTGGGCATGATGTTAAGAATAATTAACTCTACAAGATGTGATTTTTCGGGGATTTTTAGAGCAAGGGTCAATCAAAGATGATTTTTAGAGCAAGAGATGGGCAAACTATGTAAATTTTCACAAATCAATTATTTATTAATTAACCGCCCGTCACAAAAATACCCACAAGATGTCAAACAGTAGAGAATTAATTAACAAACATCATGCACTTTTTGGATTAAGAAAATAACATAAAGAAGAGGTCCGAAATCACAGGGGAACACAGGGGTACATATGCAATATAAATAAAATAAATAAACAATATGCAGTGGGGGACTTAAAGACAATTACCATTAACTGGGGGCCCTTTATGCAAAAATTACCAGAGGGCACGTGCACAGCACGTGCCTCTGTCCGGCGGGGACTGATGTGCGGATCAGTGAACCTCCGGGGGGACTTTGCGCATCTTCCAGTAGTCACGTGCAATGCATGTGACCTGGGAGAGGTGACTTGGTCGATGAGGTTCCCCCTTCCCACGTGCCACGCACGTGAGGCGGGGGTCTCGGGGCTGGAGCCCCGGCGATGCGGTGGTGGAGGGCCCCGCTCCTGGCGGAGGCGAGCAGGCAGCCCGGCGAAGGCGAGGCGGAGAACGTTGCAGTGAAGCTCGATGAAGTGGTCGGTGTTGACGGCGGTGGTCGTCGACCTTCCTCTGGCCGACACACGGCCAAGAGGGCGGAATGGCGGAGGGTGGCGTTGGAGCGGCGATTGACAGTGACGTAGGCGAAGAGGCGGAGCGGAGATAATGGCGTGTTGATGAAGGCGTTGACGGCGATGAACGAAGGTGGTTGCGTTGGCCGAGGAAGATGAAGTCGATGGCGATGGAGTCGAAGGTAGCTGGCTCGACGGGAAGGAAATTCTGGAGCAGGCGCAGACGTGCGGCTGGGCGGCGCTGCGACGAGGGGGAGTAGGCACCCTCGGACCTCGCCGGGGAGGCCAACGCGGTGCTGTCACCGCCACGATGGAGCTCCTTGTGCAATTGGCGGATAATGGCGGCAGGAGGGCTGGCGTTCTTTAAGTAGACAATGGGTCATAGTCGGAGATGGAGGTTAATCGGGGGGATTAGATTCGAGATCTGAGATTGCATTTGCGAAGATCGGCAATGGCCGAAATTGATGGGCGACGGCGAAATCGAGGGATTTGGGAGGAGGATCGGCGCCGGCGAGATACGCGGACGTAGCGCCGGAGTTTGCGGAGGCGGCGGCGAAAATTGGGGGCTGCGAAATTTTTGGGAAAGGGTATCTGGAGGTGGACGATGCACAGTGGCCGCCCGATCGGCTGAGATCAGACGGCCCATGGTGCGACATGTGGCGGGTCAAAAAGAGGCGAATGGCGGCACGTGCGGAGCACGTGCCTGGGAGGCACGTGCGACGCACGTGCACCCCTTTTATTTTATTTTTTTATTTAATATTTTTTTGATAAAAATAAAGCCAAAAAATGGCTGACACGTGGCGGCACCAGGTGCTGCCACGTGTCAGCACCAGAAAATTCGAGAATAAAAGATTTTGTAAATTCGATAGAAAATAGTAAATGACCTCGGATCAAAAAAGTTTCTTCACAAAAATTGCTCGTCTCGATGAGATCTACAACATTCATGAAGACATCAAAATCAAAATCGATCATTTTGCACATAGTGGTATTTTTGGGGTGTTCCATGTACATAGAACACCTTGATTTTGGGGTTTTGTAATTTTTATGTCATTTTTAAGATCAGGTAAAAATCCGGAAAAATTACGGTAAAATCAAAGATAAATAAAGACACCTTAATCTAATTTTTTTTGATTTTTATTAATTGATAAAATAATAGGTCAAAAACCGCTAAAATATACAATATATAAAAGAGGCCCAAAACCCAACTTTCACATATGAGCTCCGAGTCACTTGAACTTGGTCTTGTTTTGAAGGTAATTGAATGTAAATTAGTTCAAAAGTGAGTAGGATTAAATCAGACACTGGATGGGGAAGATATATGGCTTTTAGTCCGAAAATCTTGAAATTAGGGTTTGGGTTTTTGGTCCGTTTATTTGGGTTAGTTATTTTTTTGTATTTTTCCTTTATTCAAGTTAGTGATATGTACACAGTGGAAGTGGTTTTGAGTTATTCGGAGTTAGCATGAATGAGTTAAAAATCAGGGAAGTTAGGCTATTTACAGGTCATTTGGCTTGGATTTTTGGCTTCTTATTTTATGCAGATTTTTTGTGCTAAGATGCAATTCTTATGAAATCATGCATGAATGCTAATTATATAGAAAAGATGCTAAAATGCTGTTGATTTTTAGGGATTTGAGCTTAATAAATGAGATTTAGAGCGATGAATACTAGATTCATCATCCCCCTATACTTAAACCATGCTCGTCCCTGAGCATCAAAAAGAAATGCCATGAGGTGAAATGAGATTGGGTTCCATACCAAGACCATGAGCTGAAGGTGAAAGTGAACCTAAACTCAACCTTTGGATTATTTGTGTGTCGGAACTTCTGCTAGACTTAGAATTTTAAAATCAACAACCCTCAAGTTCTACACATCATTGCTACAGTTTCGGCTCAGAAGTCATCTTAGATCAATCATCTTCCCAAAGTATACCCTATGAACATTGAATAACTGACTCTTGTGTGTGAAAAGTTTTAGCTCTTCCCATTCAGAATGCCGGACTACCATGCTCCTCTCCTCTCCAGTAACTTGTCCTCGGGGAGTCAGGTGTTTCCTTCTAAGGTCTGTCGTGCTGTGTTCACAATCGAATTGGGGGGAGAAGTTAGAAGAATGAGAAAAGAACTGGGAGGGTTGGCCAGTGTAGTCACCTCTCCTTGTGGAGATGGCCAGTGTAGCCGAGTCTCCACCAAGATCTGCAGGTTTCCTTGAAGCTTGGACCTTTTTGGTCAGATTTTATTTGATAGTTGCTTCTTTGTATTTGGAATTTTGGTTGGTTCTGCTTGGATCTTGTTTTGCCCCTACGGATATAGAATCTTTTTGTTCCGTACATTTTTTTGGGGTCTTAGAAAAATTGTGCCCAGCCGTCCATCCCTTTTCCGAAGCTTTATTTCAACCCGTACTCCGGTCTTTAGATTTCCACGCTACAGAAAAGAAACTCACACAGTCTTCCAACATCCCGTCTGAGTTGAGCTAAGTGCATAGTGCGAGAGTACAAATTAATTCCTTATTCCAGAGTTTTACCTAGAATGAAGAGACCAGGTTAGACACTAAGAGTCAAACGCTGTACATTGTCATGTGGAACTCAAAGAATTAAGTCAAAGACCTGAAGACTTTAAAATCCTATTTCTCGGTGAAGTTCCTCTGAAAATTAGGTGGATTAAGGTCAAGTCCAGACCACTCTTGGTTTCGGCTCATAACTCGGTTCAGAACCCAAAGACTTTTCACATATGCAAATGCGATGCTTGGATGAAGTGCAGGTGTGTGAAATGCAGACACATTTTTTTATGCAAAAATGAATAAGAAGCCTCTTTTTTTTTTCAAAAATTTTTTTGGGCAAAGTCAGTGTTAGTAGCAAAACTCTTTTTTTTATTATTTAATACCCATCCCGTAAATACATATAGACTTATGCGCAAGTACGAGGTATGGCAAAAATATATACATAGTATATATACAGACCCCCCTATACTTAGCGAGTGCTGTGTCCTCAGAGCACAAGAAGCGTAATGAAGACATAGCTCGGGCTAAGCGTAAGAAGAGAAAAATTATTCAAACCTATACTTAGACTGAGAATAGCCTAAGTATAGAAGAAGAGCGTAAAAAGAGGCGGACGGGATATGTAAATGAGGAGCGTATAAACAGATGGGTGGCGGTTCCCCCTATACTTAGGCTTTGGTTAGCCTAAGTATAAAAGAAGGGTGGAGGCGAGTCGATCTGGAGATGGAGTGTGATGGTATATATAGATGGCATCGGTCCCCCCTATACTTAGGCCTTGGCCTAAGTAGAGGAAGAAGCTGTACAAGGAGACCGATGTGGTCGGGAGGGAGGGTGGGTAGCCGATGATTAAGGCGGTTTTCGGCTAATCTTCTTATGAGCCTGCGGTGGGAGATCGTAATGAGTTTGAGATGAAGTATATGATTCCCAACTATTATCAGTGTCATCCTCAGAAAAGGCATGATGGATAGTGGACGAAGTGTTTGAGTCAGATAAAAGATATCCATCATCAGAGTTATCCTCAGAGGAATAGTATTTGAAAGTGGACACACTCCAGATGTTCATGTCTTTTTGTTTCTTCAATTGTTTCCTCAAGATTCGTTCCTTTTTAAGATTAATCGATTTGTCCTCAGATGAATATTCAGATGCTCCGGTCTCAGTCAGCTCATAAGAAATAATTCCAGTGTACTTGTGGAAGGTAGGAGCATCAGCTTTGGATGAGTAATAATTAGGAACGGGAGTTGTCCAACGAGAATTGAATTTTGGATCCTTGCGAAGATATGGCTTTAGAGCTGCCGAACAGACTTCACTCATGTAGACTACCTTTTCCAGACCTGATGAGGGATCATCAACCGATTCCTCTTCCGGAAAGATCAAAGGTGACTTTCTTTTTCTTGTTTCGTGAAGATATCGGTTCACTTGAGTACCGGATGAATAGCCATTAAAATTCTTCTCCTTGGTCGGTGTTCAGGCTATGTGTTCGTTCTTTGTTTCCTGAATGTTGGTGCACTCTTGATTTGGGAGGATTTGGTCAAGATAATCAGAGTATGTTGCTCCAGGGTGCGACCATGCAAATGTCTCAGGATCGTAGTAGAAGGATTGGTCTATTTTGAAATCTGCGGGAATTGAGATATCGGGGAGAGTCTCTAAACCAATAGTCTCATTAACAAACGCAATCTCAGGTGTAGCAGCGGGGTAGGGCTCTTCTACCATTTCATGGTTGCGATTGTTGGGGACTTCGTGGGTTGCCTCAGAAAATCGTGGTTCTTCAAAGATTGTATCAGATCGTAGTGATTCCAATGCTGTAAAATTTATTTCCCGAGTCTCACAATCGATACTCGCCTTGGCCAATGCCGAGAATGGTTTTCCGAGAATGATTGGAGACTGGGTGAATTCTCCTTGATGCTCAATATCAATGATCGTGAATTCTACCTTGAGCGGAGCACCTTGGAATTTCATGATGACAGAAATGGTTCCTCTCGGCCTTTTTATCGATCGGTCCGCTAATTGTACAATCTCTCGTATCTTCCGAATTGGTCCGAGTTTGAGTTCCTGAAATACAGAGGTCGGGAGGATATTGATCGGTGAATCGTCATCAATACGAGCATGTGTGAAAATTGTGTCTTTGATTTCGCAGTCAAATCTGGGCAACCGCTCCACTATGCGGCTCTTGGTTTTTCTCCTCGACACCAAGGAGGAGGCTATTGACAAGATATGTCTTTCTATTTTTGTTCTAATCCTTCCTGACTTTTTGATGATTAATCTGTCCATTAGAAATTTCTTAAGGTCAGGGAAGTGTTCAATGGCCTTTATGATGGGAAGTTCAAAAATCAAGTATTTTTCCAGTGCTTCCCGTAAAGCAGGATCCAAATTCCTCAGATCTTCTTCAGATTCAATTTTTATGAGATTTTCTGGATTTTCAAATTTTTTTGTATTTTCTGTGTGGTGTGGCGATGTGGTGTCTTCCTTAGATGAGAAGGGGCCTTGATATTCAGATTTTGGGTCAGAGGCATAATCATTCCTAGGGGAATAATGAGCAGAAGTGTTGACGTTAGAATCATCCCTAGGTCTTTGAATATCCTCAAAATTTTCATCATGGTATCCAATCATTTCCTCATTTAGTTTTACACCCGATCCACCATAGAATGAGATTACTCGGTCGGCAAATTTTTGAAATCTATCCTCCATCAATTCAAATCTTGTTTTTATCCTCGAAACATTATCCTCACAATTTTGTTCATGATCAACCACGGGAGCACTCGGATTTTGTTCAATGATTCCGTCTTCCATTTTTCTGTACGTACGGAGAGGAGAATTTCTTGGAATATCCATTATACGATCATTTCTTGAAAATTTCTCAAAAATTATGGAAGGAGGCTGCTCATATGGTACATGCATGTGTATTTGATCTGAGTATAGTTCAGTCCTTTGATCATGATTGGTCAGCTCTTGATATTGTGGAGTCAACATACATGGTTTATATGTGTCTAGGAGGTCTGTCCAGTCCTCTGTATGGGTTTCATGTCTGACGAGGGGTCTGTCGTGGTCAATCCAACGCTGATGATCATTAATTGCATGTCCTTCCATCTGGGTTTGGTTTCTCTGCCAGTCATGGGATTTAAAGGGATTTTGATCTTGAAATGTTTCATTGGTGAGAGATTGAGAATGAGGTGGTTCAGTCCAAGATGGTAAGTGGTCATTTCCGGTTGGATGTTTTGAGTAAGGATTCAATGAGGTGGTCGAATTCATTTGCGGCTGAAAGTTACCCACAAATGTTGGAGGATTATTGAAAGAAGAGGATGTAGTTGATTTGGGCCAAACCGAGACAGATTTGTTTTCATAATGATGTTCGGTTATTTTTAAAGGAGTTGAGAGAAATGATGGGTTGGATCTGAAATTTGGAAAAATTTTCATGATGAGATTAAAATCAAGAGATGAGAGAGATGATTGTATGGGACAGAAAATTTATCAAAAGTGTGGCTATTGATCTTCGATATCGGTTCACGCACACCAATACAAACACAAATCAAACCCCATGTTCATCAACTCACACAATGAAGCCGTAAGAGTTCGACTTTTATCTTTTCAATTTTAGTTGGTGATAAATCAATCTTGGCAAAAAATTAGCGAGCTGTTAGGTGTAGGAGCTTGGCTCTAACCTTAAGTGTCGTCTCTCGCTCACTCAGAAGAATAAAATCATCCAAGGTCGGGGTTGCTCTCCCGCAAAAATTCTTGATTTTATGGGTTCTTTAAGATCAGCTATATTTAGCAGCCCCGATTTTAATGAGGTGATCACTGAAAAATTAGATGAGCTCAAATACACGTCTACCGTCCAGTCCCAATTTCCTTTAAAGTTATGTTATAAAACAAGAGAGAGGAATTCAGAAAAAGCCGATGCACGCGGAAATATAGATGTATGCTCAGTTAGAAGACTTACAGTGAATCCTCGCAATCTTCATGTGGGATGCTAGACAGAAATTTAAATTTATTCTATATGGAATGCAAGCCGATGAAAACCGCACCTAAGCAGAAAGTTCTATTAGCGGGAAAGAATTGAGTTAAATTTGGCTAAGTTGAACGATCTATGTGCGTCTCAATTAATAGTGCAGTGTGGCTTAATCCTACGAGCACGATCAAAAATTAAATTGTTCTGAGAGCCGTATGTGCAGGTCTATCCTAATCGCAACTTTAGTCGGGCCCCACCCTCTCCGGAGAGTGAAACAGGCCACGACACACCATAAAGTTCAAGGTCTTTTTACACACGCGAGAGTCCAAACGGACACCGCTATAAATGAGTAGAAATTAAAAGTGCAGAAATTAAAAACCTAGACTCTACGCTCTCTCACGACTCGACTCGATCTTAATTTAATTGAGGTTTCTTCGGGTGTCGGTGAAGATGCATCGGTTCCTTGAAAAACCACTCCACGTTCGCCGGGTACCTCACAAGAAAAATAAGAGAGAGAATGTAAGAGAGTGACTTAGAGAATAATCAAAAATAAAATAAATGAAATAAATGCTGAAAAATAAATATAAGCAACAAAATGGGATTTACAGTGAAAGATTCGGGGGTCAGACTACCCGAATTCGGAAAACCGAACAAAAATTTTCAAAACAAAAAACTAAGCCGTTTGCCTCCCCAGCAACGGCGCCATCTGACGAATCCGATAATGTCGCTTTTAAAAAGTTGTTTTTATCGTGAAGTGCGTTGTAGGCGGCAATCGGAAACGATCAAGAAAATACCACAAATCAGTTATTCAATTTTTACTCTCGTGGTTTTATGTTTGTTTTACTTGGGCAAGTCCCAAGGTCGATCACAAGGAGGCAAAGGAACAACCTAGAATTAAGTCGATCAAAGTTCGTGTTCGGTTTTTCGAAGCGGTCTTTTTTTGGAATTTTTCAATTTATTAGGGGATGTACATGCAAATTCGGCCTATTTTAGGGACTAAAATATGAATCACGTCCAAACGATGTCCGAAAAATGCGAAACTTGGTCGGGATGTAAAATATGATGAAATAAGTGCACTGTATTTTTTTTGGAATTTTTCGATGCAATATGAATTTTTTATGGATTTTTAATGATTTTCAATATTTAATTATAATAAATATAAACCTACTTTTTTTCAAGAAATAAAATTATCTAAGATCTATCACTAGGTGATGGATCTCAGAAAAATCCTAAATCTCGAAAATGTGGGGTTTAATACCTATTAAAAATTAAATACCAAAAGATGCAAGATGATTTTTATAGAGCAAACTATGCATGCAAATTCAATTCTTTTTGGGCATGATGTTAAGAACAATTAACTCTACAAGATGTGATTTTTCGGGGATTTTTAGAGCAAGGGTCAATCAAAGATGAATTTTAGAGCAAGAGATGGGCAAACTATGTAAATTTTCACAAATCAATTATTTATTAATTAACCGTCCGTCACAAAAATACCCACAAGATGTTAAACAGTAGAGAATTAATTAACAAACATCATGCAATTTTTGGATTAAGAAAATAACGTAAAGAAGAGGTCCAAAATCACAGGGGAACACATGGGTACATATGCAATATAAATAAAATAAATAAACAATATGCAGTGGGGGACTTAAAGACAATTACCAATAACTGGGGGCCCTTTATGCAAAAATTACCGGAGGGCACGTGCACAGCACGTGCCTCTGGTCGGCGGGGACTGAAGTGCGGATCAGTGAACCTCCGGGGGGACTTTGCGCAACTTTCCCAGTGGTCACGTGCAATGCACGTGACCTAGGAGAGGTGACTTGGTCGATGAGGTTCCCCCTTCCCACGTGCCACGCACGTGAGGCGGGGGTCTCGGGGCTGGAGCCCCGGCGATGCGGTGGTGGAGGGCCCCGCTCCTGGCGGAGGCGAGCAGGCAGCCCGGCGAAGGCGAGGCGGAGAACGTTGCAGTGAAGCTCGATGAAGTGGTCGGTGTTGACGGCGGTGGTCGTCGACCTTCCTCTGGCCGACACACGGCCAAGAGGGCGGAATGGCGGAGGGTGGCGTTGGAGCGGCGGTTGACGGTGACGTAGGCGAAGAGGCGGAGCGGAGATAATGGCATGTTGATGAAGGCGTTGACGGCGATGAACGAAGGTGGTTGCGTTGGCCGAGGAAGATGATGTCGATGGCGATGGAGTCGAAGGTAGCTGGCTCGACGGGAAGGAAATCCTGGAGCAGGCACAGACGTGCGGCTGGGCGGCGCTGCGACGAGGGGGAGTAGGGACCCTCGGACCTCGCCGGGGAGGCCAACGCGGTGCTGTCACCGCCGCGATGGAGCTCCTTGTGCAATTGGCGGATAATGGCGGCAGGAGGGCTGGCGTTCTTTAAGTAGACAATGGGTCATAGTCGGAGATGGAGGTTAATCGGGGGGATTAGATTCGAGATCTGAGATTGCATTTGCGAAGATCGGCGATGGCCGAAATTGATGGGCGACGGCGAAATCGAGGGATTTGGGAGGAGGATCGGCGCCGGCGAGATACGCGGAGGTAGCGCCGGAGTTTGCGGAGGCGGCGTCGAAAATTGGGGGCGGCGAGATTTTTGGGAAAGGGTATCTGGAGGTGGACGATGCACAGTGGTCGTCCGATCGGCCGAGATCGGACGGCCCATGGTGCGACACGTGGCGGGTCAAAAAGAGGCGAATGGCGGCACGCGCGGAGCACGTGCCTGGGAGGCACGTGCGACGCACGTGCACCCCTTTTATTTTATTTTTTTATTTAATATTTTTTTTGATAAAAATAAAGCCCAAAAATGGCTGACACGTGGCAGCACTAGGTGCTGCCACGTGTCAGCACCAGAAAATTCGAGAATAAAAGATTTTGTAAATTCGATAAAAAATAGTAAATGACCTCGGATCAAAAAAAGTTTCTCATGAAAATTGCTCGTCTCGATGAGATCTACAACTTTCATGAAGACATCAAAATCAAAATCGATCATTTGCACAAAGTGGTATTTTTGGGGTGTTCCATGTACATAGAACACCTTGATTTTGGGGTTTTGTAATTTTTATGTCATTTTTAAGATCAGGTAAAAATCCGGAAAAATTACGGTAAAATCAAAGATAAATAAAGACACCTTAATCTAAATTTTTTTATTTTTATTAATTGATAAAATAATAGGTCAAAAATCGCTAAAATATACAATATACAAAAGAGGCCCAAAACCCAACTTTCACATATGAGCTTCGATTCACTTGAACTTGGTCTTGTTTTGAAGGTAATTGAATGTACATTAGTTCAAAAGTGAGTAGGATTAAATCAGACACTGGATGGGGAAGATATATGGCTTTTAGTCCGAAAATCCTGAAATTAGGGTTTGGGTTTTTGGTCCGTTTATTTGGGTTAGTTATTTTTTTGTATTTTTCCTTTATTCAAGTTAGTGATATGTACACAGTGGAAGTGGTTTTGAGTTATTCGGAGTTAGCATGAATGAGTTAAAAATCAGGGAAGTTAGGCTATTTACAGGTCATTTTGGCTTGGATTTTTGGCTTCTTATTTTATGCAGATTTTTTGTGCTAAGATGCAATTCTTATGAAATCATGCATGAATGCTAATTATACAGAAAAGATGCTAAAATGCTGTTGATTTTTAGGGATTTGAGCTTAATAAATGAGATTTAGAGCGATGAATACGAGATTCATCAGCGGCCTTAGAGGAGCTTCGTGATATCGCCTTTTCAAACAACCTACAATACAAGGAGAGAGTGAAGGAGTGGCATGATTCTCATATCAGCCACAAGCATTTTGAGCCTTGACAAAGAGTATGGTTGTTTGATGCTAGGCTTCGTCTATTTCCAGGGAAGCTACAAAGCAAATGAAGGGACCGTATTTGGTGAGAAAGGTACACGACAATGGGAGTATCGACATATCTGAGTTGTCTTCTGAGAGTACCTTTCGAGTGAACGGCCAGCAGCTCAAGCCATATCTAGATCATGAGCCACGGGTCGTTGATGATGCCCCGATTCACTTTGCGTGAGATGTGGTCTCTTGACTCACATCTATTGCATCTCACGCCTGATTATCACTATTCTTCCGACTTGTATAGATCCATATGTCCATATCACTCCATTCTTTAGTCCCACATCCCTTTTCTCATCTTATGATTATGCTATACTTAGGGTGTACTTTACCCTAACTATAGGGGGGATGTAGGACTCCCGGGTATTCTTTTAATTCATTTCTACCTCTGTTTTTGCTGCCTATACTTAGGGATATTTTACCTTAAGTATGGGGGGGGGGGGTAGACCCTGTACATTCTTCACTCGGTTTTCCCTTCGTGTACAGCCTGCTATACTTAGGATTATTTGAACCTAAGTATAGGGGGAAATGTCGAGACCCTCTTGTATTTCTATTCTTTCATTTGTCTTTGTATATAGCCTTCCTTTTCACTTCCCTATACTAAGCACGAGTTATGTCTTCTTCATCGCTCTTGACTCTGAGGACATCGTTCGAGCTAAGTATAGGGGGGTGTGTATATATTTCATATATACTTTAGCCATAACTCGTACTTTGTGTGAGTGTGTTAATAAATGAAAATGGCTAAAAACCCAAAAACCCGTAAAAATTAAAAATTTTCCTTGTAAATACACATTCTTTTATTGCACATACATAGCTATTGTAAAAAATTATTTTTGTAAAAATGTTTGTAAAAACTGTTTGTGTAACTTGTGTGTAAATATGTTCATATCAAAATTATGTATATAGTACAAATTTTTCCAAAATGTTTAGAAAATCAAAAGTTTGCAAAAACCTTGTGTAAATTTGTGTAAATATTTTACAAAACTTGCATTCATGCATACATTCATGGTTTCAAAATATTTTTCAAAAATTTTGCACATGTGTAAATATTTGTAAAATTGCATCTTTGTAAATATTTGTATAGTTTTTCTTGGATTATAGTTGACATTTAAACTAGCCTAGAATTAAATTGGAAAATGGAGCTTGGTTAAGATCTTAATCCACCTAATTATAAGAGGAACCTTATAGGGCTTAGGGTTAAGGCTTTTCAGGTCCATGTGACTTAATTCTTTGAGTACACTAGGCTATGATCATATGTCATCTCAATGAGCCTAAGTAGAGCACTTAACAACACACATATGACTCATATAGACAATGGCTTGACTTGGACCCGCACTTTACACCGAGCTCTCTACGGATGATGTGGTGAGGAGGCAGTCTTCCTTGACTTGGGGTAGCATATGAGGGTAGTACTTCTAGGCGGTACCTGTCTTAGTGAAGGAAGTACGTCTCAACTTGGTCTGGTTGCCATGAGGTCTAACGACAGGAGTCGTGGGTTGCAATAATGCTTCAAAAGAGGGAGAGTCTACTGGCTCAAGAGGAAAAACTCCTTATGTATATATGCTGCACCTTGTAAATATGTTGTACAGATGCACTTAAAAAAATGCAAAAAGAAAATAACTCCAAAAAAAAGTGGTGGGTCTGATAGAAAATGATAATCCCACCGGAGTATGTATAGAGTGCAATAAGCAAAGCTTGAGACTCATGTTCCATCTTATATAGCTTGCAGCAGGGAGACTTAGCTACAATGGTTGAGCTCCCAAGGATACATGGCTACACTGGCCATGGTCCATTCTCTTCTTCCCCCTCTTCTTGAGCCGGTTGAACTTGAACTTAGAAGGGAATACCCCGCTCCTCGAGGAAAGAGTGGCCAGACTAGGGTCATAGAGTTACCTTGTTGGGGAGGATTTTCATTTTGCTACTTCTGAGGTGGAGAACTATACTTCACATATATTGTACAAGGAAAGATTCATGGTCTTCAGGGTTTGTGTATGTAGACTTGTTCTTATCTGGATTATTGAGGAGTCTTGACTATAGGTTAGTGGATCTTAGAGGCTCTTAAGTTTTAAACCTAAGTCCAAATAAGGTTCCGACACATTAATAATCCAAAGATCTGACCGAGCTCCATATTTCAATTTAATGAAGGCAAGTTTGATAATTAGAATTGATCCATGCATTTTCTCCTCTTTTTCTTTTTCCTTTTTCTTTTTCACTTCTTTTTCAAATAAGTGTTTGCTAAGGGACTAGCAAAGTTAAGTATATGGGGGTGATGAATACCCATTTATCACTCTTTATTCTTTTATTTTAGCTACAAAACCCTTGCAAAACATCATGTATATATGTGTAAAAAGAATAATTTATCAAATGACACGCATCTTGTAAATATGCATACTTAGCACGTTTTTGTGTATAAATAAAAGAATAAAGAAATAAAAGAAAAAGAGAGAGATATTTAAAATAAATATTGAGCAACCTAAACCCAAGGGAGGGCTCAGCATAGGCCTGACCGCAAAAGAATCCAAGTAGAGGGAGATAGGATCATTCACATGTGTATATATACCTATGTATATAAATAAAATTATTTTCCTCCTAATAAAAATAAAAATGTGTGCTTATTTATTTATACATATTTGTAAATTTAAAATTACAACAAAAATGAGAAAAACAAAATAAAAATAAAAATAAATAAAATCCCCTTCATCAGTGTATATAGACCATGTATATAGAACAACCTATTTATTTATTTTCCCCTTAAAAATAATTAATAAAAATCTAATAAAAATATTTTCACATTCCATATTTCATGGTGTAAATAAATAAAATAAAAATTAGAAAAATAAAAATAAAATAAAAAGAAATAAAATAAAAACCAAAATCCACCTTGTACACATACCATATAAATATGTGTATATATTCCTATTTATTTACCCTATGTAAATAAATAATAGTAAAAAAGACCCTTTTATTCCAAATTTTATGTTATAAATAAATAAAATATAAAATTGGAATAAATGTATAAAAATAAACAATTAAAAATAAAAATAAAAATACATATATGTATATACCTACATATAATAATAATATAATGTAAATACCTAATTTATATTTCAAAAAAATAAATAAAAATTACTATTTTATTATTTGAAAATAAATAAACATTTTTCATGTTCAAAGTTTTTTGAAATAAAGGCATTTACTATTTTTTTATTGAATTTTCAATTAATTAATAAGTGGCTGCTCCTGATTGGTCCATGGGGGATGTTGACCCCCGGTCAACTCCCCCACCATGGACCATTCAACTCGGATCTGTGCGCCCTGACCCGACTTCTCATAATTATCCCCGCATGATCCGAGCTCCATTCGCCTAAACCCCGGGTCCTAATCATACTTCTCACATCTGAGATCCATGCCCGACCCATTCTTCTCGGACCCCTAGCCGTATAAAGCTCCACCTCTACCGCACATTCCCTGCCATCTTTGGCGCTTCTCCTTCGTCCTAAGACCTCCACAATTCTCCCCAGAGTGACAGTTAAGTGAGGAGAGTGTCGAAGAGAGGAGAGGAAGCCTCTAGCCACTGATCCGGCGACCCTTGTTGCCGTGCGCCGCCGCGAGGTGCGCCAGAGCCTCGGGACCCGACGACCCTTCGAGGCGAAGACCCAGAGCTCCGCGAGCTCGTTCCCAGTTGACTCCAGCCACAAGGTAACCTCAATTCCATCTCGTTTTGCCTAATTTTCCAGTATGCCCAAATCGACCCTCCGCCGTCACCGATCGATTCCCGCCGCTACGTCCACCCATTCGATCATCGGTCCATCCCGTCACCATCGTGAGCCTTCTCCTCACATTCTGCACCCACTCACTCCCCTTGGTTCGCCCCAGAACCAAGGCTCGATCTCCACCGCCGTCACCTCGCCGGAGGTCGTCCATCCGACGCACCTGACCATCCACTTCGCCCCTAACCGGGTCGAGGCAATTTGCCCTCGACCCAGGAAGCTTATGGTGCTTATTTGGAGGTCAATGCGACCCATTTGAGGGTCTTCTCGTTCGAGCCCAGGATCTTTCCTCCTCCATCGTCGCCGGGCCACTCCGGTGGTCCCTGGCTTCATCGGAAGAGCCCATCAGCTGCGGAAGCCTCCGAGCGTCAGTTCGCTATTTCCAGCAGCCAAGGAGGAGGTCCCAGGCGTCCACGGTGTGCCGACGAAGTTCGCTGGAGCTTTGTTCTTCCAAGACCCTCCTTCGTTGTTCGATCGGCCTTCTTCTCCAGATATAATCCGGACCGTTCACCCGCGAGCCACGTACACCGTCCGATCCATCTAGGGTTTGATCTGAACCGTCGGTCGTCGAGGAGAGGTGTGCATGATCCAGCACCGTCAAATCCTCCACGTGGCGCATCTCCAGCCATCGACCGTTAATAATAGGGGTAAATATCCCTTAGGCCCCTGTCTTTTTGATATTTCTACTAGGTCCTGTAAATATTTAGTTCAGTGTTTTTATTTTTTGAACATTTGCAGTTAGGACCTCTATGTTTTCCTTATTTGCATTTTCGTCCCATTGTGTGTGACCCACGTGCGTTGACACGTGAGGGTTGGAACATTTGCTCTTTTTATCCTGTGATTTCTGTATGTTATTGTTTGCATTTTTATAAATTGGAATTACTTTTATACCCCTTTGTGTAGTGCATTGTGGGATTTTTGCAAACCAGGCCATGCACTTTACTTGCGTGTTATTGTTTAGTCCTGGAACATGTTTTGATTGCATTTAGGTCCCTGTGCACTTTGAGCCTCTATTTTAATTAAATAAAATAGCAAATTAAATCCAAATTTTGTGAAATTTGGACACGTGGCTCCTGCCACTGTGTAAAAAATTCCCTAAAAATTTGGTACATTGTTGAGGCTTTTTGATATTTTTAATAATTCAACAACAGTAGTGTTTGCTTCTGTCTGATTTCGAAAATCATTAAAAAATACAAAAACTGTTCTAAAAATTATAAAAAAATTAGATTTAGTTTGTTTTAGTGTGTTTTATTTTCTTTCAATTTTCGTGATTTTTGGATATATAAAAACCTTAAAAATTTAAAAACCCAAAAAAACTTACAAAAATTCTATAAAATTCTAGAAAAATCAAAAAAATACAAGCTCTTTTTCTGAATTTTTATTTTTGCTTATATTTCTCATAAAAATTGCTTCCAGGCTGATATAGATCCATTTGCATTTTTTATGGGTCTTACAAGCCTTGCTGTACAATAGCACACTGTTTTTGCTCTTTTTGATTTTTAGAAAATTATATAAAAAATGAAAAATTCTGAAAAATTAACCAAAAACACTAAAAAACCTAAAAAACATAAAAATATTTTTATTTGATTTTTTTTTTTAGCATTTTTTAGTGTTTAAATAATTTGTTGAGTGTGCTTGTCTTTGTCTTTTCTTGTTTTTCCTTATTATTAAAAAATCCAAAAAAATATAAAAAGAATTAAAAATCCACCAAAAAGACTTGTTTATATTTTATTTTATTTTTGGACTACTTCGTAGGCTGCGAGGCCAATTCGTGCTCCCTGAGACCGACCCTGGGTGCTATACCAGGTTAATCACATAGCCAGGACCACTATCTTGTTTTAGTGATTTTATATCTTTATTTTGGTGGTCTGATTCACAATTTTCTTGATCGAGCTGATTCCCTTGAGATCCAGATCGCAACAACCCTTGTCTTATTACCTTCACCCGGGTCTTGGGGATTTTTCGGCTCATCACCCATCCCTTCTCTGTCCTAAAACTGCTCCCACTGCAAAATCTAATGCATCTGTCATTATCTCAAAGGGAAGAGACTGATCTGGCGGCTGTAAAACAGGAGCACTAGTAACCATTTCTTTCATATGATTGAATGCAAGGAGAACTTTCTCATCGACAACAAAATCAGTCTCCTTACAGAAGCTCAGTCAAAGGTTTGGTGATTTTGCTGAAGTCTTTTATGAATTACCAATAGAATCCTGCGTGTCCCAAAAATGACCTCAACTGCTTCAAAATCTGCGGTGGCTCTAACTTGGAAATCACATCAATCTTAGCTGGGTCAATCTCCATACCATGTTTGGAGATGACATGGCCCAATACAATCCCATTAGTCACCATAAAGTGACTCTTCTCCCACGAGAGCACTAGGTTTACCTCACAGCAACATTGAAGAACTCGGTCTAAATGAGCAAGATATGTGTCTAAACTATCCCTGTAGACCGAGAAATTGTCCATGAAGACTTCGAGAAAATTACCCACCATGTCGGAAAAAACGGCCAACATACACATTGAAATGTAGCGGGGGCGTTACACAATCGAAAGGGCATCCATCTAAAGGTGTAAGTGCCAAACAAACAAGTGAAAGTAGTTTTCTCCTGATCTTCAGGAGCGATAGCAACTTGGTTGTATCCCGAGTACCCATCCAAGAAGCAAAAGAACTCTTTCCCTACCAACTTCTCAATAATCTGATCAATAAAGGGCAGTGGAAAGTGATCCTTCTTGGTAGCTGAGTTCAGACGTCGGTAATCTACACAGACATGCCATGAAGTAGGTACCCGGGTCGGAATCTCCTCACCACGGTCATTCTTTACGACTGTAATCCCAGATTTCTTTGGGACCACATGTAAAGGGATGACCCATTTAGAATCTGAAATGGGATATATAAAGCCAGCATCACATCGTTTCTTGATCTCCTTCATGACAACCTCCCTTAGTTTGGATTTAGACGGCGCTGACATTCATGGGAGGGTTTACAGTCATCCTATAGGTAGATATGATGCGAGGACAATGCTGGATTTATCCCACGGAGATCTGAGATATTACATCCTATGGCCTTGCGGTTTCTCTCAAGAACCTCTAACATGCGAGATTCTTGTTCAGCGGTCAACTGTGAGCTGAGGATGACCTGAAACATTTGGAAGGGACCCGTAAAAAAGGCATATTTAAACGTTTATGGTAAAACCTTGAGCTCAGGTGGGGTCTGAATCGGCTCTACGATAACCTCTACTATTGTACTGGTAGACGGTATGTGATCTGTGCTCTATAGACTATCCACCTTGGCTATTAATGGCTCAGCAAGTAGAATATCTGATAGATCTGTAGGGAATGATCTCTACTAAGAAAGGAATGACTCATCATGATGTTCAATACTCTTATTAATGAACGGCTCAGATATCTCAGCAATAATCTCAGAAAGATGTCTCTCATCTGTGTATAAATCAGAAAATTCAACAATTGGCTCAGATATCTGGATCTCAGAACTCTGCTCAAGATTCTCATCAGCAACTGTCTCAATTGGACCACCAAGGAACTCATGTCGACTGTGCTTTACAGAGAGTCCTTTTGGGAAAGGATCTCCTGGGTATCTATAAAATCCATGAAAAGATATGTCTCTCTGAATTCAGCAAGAAAATCACAGTCATCTGGCTCTGATATAACTTTCTCTATATCATCTGTTGTTGGTGGCAGTGACGGTCTAGGATCAGAGATCATCTCAATTTTCACCTTGTCACTACGAGAGTGAAAGATGATCTCTCGAGTACCATAATCAACTGCTGCTTCGGCCGTTCAGAGGAACGGTCGACCTAGTATGATCGGGGTGTGGAGTAACGGTGCAGGTGTGCCCATATCCATGACAACAAAATCAACAGGGAATTTCATTCCCAGTACTGTTACAATAACGTCCTTGAAAATGCCTCTTGGCCTCTTAATCGATCTATCAGCAAACCGAAGGATCATTCTGGTTGTTTTAAGAGGCCCTAACTGAAACTCAGTTAATAGACAGGATGGCATGAGATTAATGGAGGAACCTCTATCGAGAAGAGTACGATCAAATTCATGATCAAAGATATGGCAACGGATGTGAGGTGCGCCCTTGTCTTTCTTTTTTGGCGGAAGATTGCTGATGGCATGAACTGTGGCCATGGTCAAGATATGTTTCTCTATTTCCTTTCATCTCTTCTTCCTTGGTTGACGCTTTTGGGTACATGCCTCTTTCATTCACTTTTTTACTGTAGGCATGTATTCCATGGAAATAAGGAGTGGCATCTTTAAAGAGATGTTTAGTAAGATCTCAACCACCCCAGGATCAGATAGTGATGTTTTTAATTTTTGAATTTTTTTAGCTTTGAGGGTAGAAGGAAATGGTACAGAATCAGAGTAAACATGCAAACGTTCATTTCCTTTATTCAAAGTGGAATCATCATGTACAAGAGGACAACCAGAATCAATCTGTATAGTGTTGTCCAATCTAGGTGAAGGAAAAATAGAATCTAATTCAAAACGTGATGCTGCTGCTGGTGAAGAGGAAGAATCTGCGACTGGTATATTCTCCATTGCTGATGGTGATCTACATCTGCTTGGTGAAGGTGGTAGTGAAGGCGGTGAAACTCCATATGTGGGTGATGGTATACTGGGCCTCTCGACTACTGGTGAAGGAGATGATGTAGAAGATGATGCTCTCTCAGTGGAACGATCTCCCAACCCCAACTGCTGCAAAGGCAGATGCAATCTCCTACTGCTCCTGAGATAAATGGCGTCAGATAAACATGTAAAATCAAGGGACATACCTGTCTCAGGGGTGGGTGGGCCATTGGCTTCCTACTCCTTGCGTCTGAAGTTGTTGGGGTTGGCTTCAACCTATGTGAGAATCAGTGTCTTGGTGGTAGCCAGGTCGTCAATCTGTTGAGTCAGTTTATTCATGTTCTTCATAAGTAGTGTAAGTTGGTCCGGTGCTAGATTGAGTGAAGGGGCCTCATGTTGCTCATTGACTGGATGTCACTGAGGCTGTTAGTACGGAGGCTGTTGGTACCCATACAGATTCTGATAATAAGGAGGAGGAGGGGCAGTATACTATCCATAATATGCAGTCTGCTGCTGGTTAGGATGAGGGAAATACATAGACTGCTGCTGAGGCTGGCCTTGTCTCCAATTTTGAAACTGAGGTGGAGACTGACACTGAGGCTAGAACTGCTGATGTCTGCCTCCCTGAAACTGATGGACGGGTCTCTGACCCTGTTGTGAACGCAACTGGCCTTGCCCTGACGGACGGGGCTGGTTTCGCTCACGGTCGAACCATATATCATTCACCTCCTGAATACCAGGTGGAGGTGGAGACTGCTGGTCAGGAATGTAGGAAACTTCTTATTGATACGGAACTATCTGACGCGAATGCTGCTGAACCTGATCAGGTGTCTGCACGTAGTAGACATGCTGAACTGTTGATGGTCCTCCGCTACTCTGCTTGGTGGAAGAAGTCTGCTCCCTAGTAGAGGTATTGACTACTGCATTCGTGCTGTGGACTGCGCTGATCGAATTGACAAGAAGTTCCAGATGCTTTGTTATCTCATCCAGCTTATCCAGGTTCTTTGTCCTCTTCTCGATCACATGAAGCTTATCAAGTTCCTGGGATCACTTTTCAATAATGTCTACTTTGGATAGGTGGTTTCTAATGATGGCCAGATCAGTGTTGTCCACCTTATCCACTTCATTTGTTGCCGTCATATTGACATCTTTGTGGGGTACTGCAGGGGTGGTGATGGGATGCTTCTGAAAAGCACGTGAAGAAGAAGGAGCTGCTGAACTTTCCACCATCTCTTCAAAAATTTGGTATAGGACATCCTCCTCCTTATTGAAGTGACTTCCCCCACAAGCGGCATCTACCAGCTTCTGATTGTCAACGCTTAATCCCTCAAAGAAATTTTGTACCAGGCTGGTCTTTGGAATATCATGATGGGGGCATTTCTCCGTCAGATCTTTGAATCGTTCCCATGCCTCGTGAATAGGCTCTTGGGGCATCTGGGAGAAATTAGCAATTAAGGATTGCATTTTGTTGAGTCATCCAAGTGGATAATACTTGTTTAGAAATGCGGACCTCAACTCTTCTCAAGTGGTGACAACCTTCCCCAAGTGATTTAGCCAATACAATGCTTTGACCATCAGACTGAATGGAAAGGTGGTCATCTGTACTACCTCTAATGGGACATTCGGATAGTGTACTGTTCCACAAATGCGATCGAACTGCTGGAGGTGTATATAAGGTGCTTCACTAATATTTCCATGGAATATTGGGAGAAGAGGCAAAATAGTAGGCTTAAGCTCAAAATGCCCTTGAACCGTAGGGATTTGTATCCAAGAATTTGTCTATCCTGCCCCTGGATTATAAGCATCTTTTAGTGTAGGCTTAGGTTATATATGAGGTTCTTCTCCATTCCCACCTCCAGGGTTTCTTTTATCCCCCACTTTCCTATCTTCTCTTCCCTGTCTCAACTCAAGAATCATATCTCTCAATGCGTTCTGAAAGTTAGTCTGCTCTGCTGTCTGGGCTTGAATTGTGTGGATGGAGGCTAACATGGTGTTGTTGATCTCGCTCTGCTCCGACATGGTTCCCTTTCCCTTTGGTGGATCAAGTGTTCAGTGTCTGTCTCTGAAAATGTGCATGATACTTGATTAGTACTCAGAATTGATGGAGTCTTAAAAAGTGGATTGATGGATGTTGTGAACGACAAAGTGAGGGAAGAGGAATATTCGTGAAGTGAGTCTCCCCGAATAGAAGGTGAACGGCTCGAAGTGTAGAATGATTTCACGGAGTCCGAACTAGAAATACTCCGGTCCGACATCTTCGAAATTAATAGGCAGGATGCGAGAACACGAGGGTCAATGCAAGAGTGAAAGTGAATGAAGGTGAAAAATGCACAGAAGGATCTTTACTGCTAGCAAGAAAACACAATATAAACCCCTAGTTCACCAACTTAACTCAATGTGAATACCGTGAAGGTTCGATCAATTATCTTGTCAATTTTAGAGTTTGGTGACAATACAATCTATCAGAGCGGTTAAAGAGAGATGTTAGGAACCCAATGATCTCAGGAGACTGGCCTAATCCCAAAGTTAGATCTTTCCCAGCTAGTATAAATTGCGGACCGTTTACCGGCTACCCGATAAATTCAATCTGTTAAGGCCATCATGGTCTGCTTTACTGGCTACCGGAGAGATCCTCACTGAAAAATGACTAACCCAAGATAGTAGTCTGAAAAGAGTTTGGGCGTGGCTCTATCCTAGTGTACGGGTCCTCTCTCGCTCAAGCAAACCAAACAATGAGGGCGTTACACTCCCCAAAAAAATGATTTTTCCTTCTATTTTTTTAGGGTCAAGTTTTCATTAGCAGTACCGATTTAAGCAGTTATCACTTGGTTAAAAATATTTTCAATGAATCGACTACCGAGCGTCCAATTTCCTTTTAAACTAATGTGAGCGAAAACAAGGAAGGAGATCGGAAATGCCAATGCGCGACTAAAAACAATGATGCATGCAGGGGTTAGAGATGCGTACCTTGTCGCCAGTACTCTACATGCAAGTAATCCGCACAGAATTGAAATAAACTATGCTATATGCAAATGCAAGTGAACCGTCCTAGATGATAGCTTCTATTAATGGGTAAGAACAAGTTAATTTGACTAAGTCCAAATTACACTCTACTCTATAGGCACAGAAATTTCTTGTTTATGGTGTTTGGACCTGATTAATTACCTGGATCAAGCAAATTAATTAAAGCAATCAAGAGGTAGCTCACAAAATCCACGAGAAATAAAGAAAAATAAGGCGATGAAAACAAAACCGGTGACGTCCCCTAGGTGAACCAGCACTTGGCGAAACAAACCCCGCAACAAATGAATGTCCGTTTATATAGTTCAAATGGTAGAAAATAAAAGCTCTCTCTCTCTCTCTTTAATTTTTTTTCTTTCTTCTTCTCCTCTTCTCACGCTATCCTGCGGCTTGGTGAAGAATCAAGCCGCCTCCACGTCGCTTGGGTGCTTCGGCTCTTCTAGGATCGCCTCCTTTGCTCCGCAGGCCCTCGCAAGAAAAAGAAAAGAGAATGTGTAAGAAATACAATTATCAAATATGAGAGAAAAAATGAAACAAATGCAGTGATATGAACAATGAAGTGAATGGCAAAACTGTAAACATATATTTACAACCAAGAATAGCAGGTCAAAAGAGAAACCTAACTACCCTCGTCGTGCCTCCCCGACAACGTCGCCATTTTGTTGTGCACGAGAAATTTGGGGTTTTTGATTTTTTTATATCCCCGGCAACGGTAATGTTGTTTTGTTGTTAGCGATTCTTGAGGAGATCGGGTAAATTATTGATGGTAAAAATAGTTGTGTCGTCGTTGCTATCCCCAAAATCCCGTGACAACAAAAAATATATTTTTTTAAATTTTTGCAACTTATTAACCTGTATAACAGACATGGTCAAACTCAGGGAGGCTACAAATCCCGAGGGTTTTTTCAATTATTCGAAAATCAATTAAGAGAAAAAAAAAGAATCTCAAAGGACAACTATCCTTGGTTTTTGTGATTTTTTTATCTTTTTATTTTTTTTTATTTTTTTTGTTTCTAATTTTTTTATATTTTCTGATTTTCAATTTTTTAGTGATTTTGATTTTGCAATTTTTTTAAAAATAACATGAAGTAATATTCACAAGATTAAAAATACGCACACCAACTCTTTTTGTAATTTTTCAATTAATAAAAAATAGTCAGAAAAATTCAAAGAAAAAATTTTTGGGTTTTAAAAGTTATGAAATATTTTTGAGAATTTTTGTGGAATTTTCAGATGTTTTTGCATTTTTCAAAAAATCAAATAGTGAGAAAATATGAAAATGTGCATAGCCTAGAGTAATTTGCAACTTAAAAATATTTTAAATGCCCAAAACTCTTGACAATTATTTTTAAGACAAACTAGAAATAATTATCTACAAACAGGAATGAAATCACTATTTTTCGATTTTTGTAGAAGTTTCTATGATTTTTAGAAATTTTTTGATCTTTTTCAATTTTTTGGGTTTTATAAATAATTAATATCTGAAAATTGGTCAGAAATTAAAAGACAAAGAAATACAACTACTCTATTGTTTTTGGAATTTTTGGAACAATATTTGAATTTTTTATGAATTTTGGAATTTCAAACAGGGAAAAATGGCATGTTATTAATTTTTTATTAAAAATAAAGAGGGAAAAATGCAATGAAAAGTTTATGCAAGGAAGATAATAACATCAGGAGCATAGTATAATTTTCTCACAATTTTTAGATCACAAATAACATTCATTTCAATGAAAAGATATTGCAAATCCAAGAGTCTTAATAACATGGACGAAAATGTAAATAGCTATTGTTCTTGCAATAAATAAACAAAAGAAACAAAGCAGAGGATAAAAAATGAAATTTACCTAGGAGGTCTTGCGATGCACGTGATGGCTTTAAGGCAGGGGTCTTATTGCTATTTTTGAAAGCACCGAGGGCTCAAATGTAATTTTTGCCAAATATTATTTCAAAAGACCTCCTTAGGGTTTATTTTCTTATTTCACAAGATAGGGCCAAATAGGTAGGAGCTGCCGCCACCGCCCCTTCTTCTTTGGCGCGCGAGGGCAGCGGGCTGGTAGTTGTTGGGTGGCGAGGACGGAGGGTCGCGCCGCGCGTGGTGGGCTGCCGAGGCTGTGGGCGGCTGAGGGCGTGGATTTGTTGGAAGAGGAAGGGAGGCCGGAGGCTGGTAAAGACGTGGCCTGGTGGAGAGTGCTGGATGGCGGCGCGCATCCGCGCGCGTCCGCGCGGAGGAGGGGGCGCGATGCACGGTGGCGTGAAACTGATAGAGGGGCTTCGGCGGTGGAGGGAGCGCCGCCCTCGCACGCAAGAGGGGCAAAGGCCATGGTTGGTGTTGCTGCCTCGGTCGGGCATGCTTCTCTACGCACGGAGGTCAGGGCCGATGGAGGCGGGGTTTCAGGCGATGGAGGTGGGGCTGTGGGAAGAAGGCCTGGGGCGAGGAGGAGTCCCGCGCGCGGCCGAGCATGGCTGGAGGTGTCGCGGTGGCTTCAGGCGGGCGGTGGGCCGCTGGGCGCACCTGTCCCCTTTTTTTGTTTTTTTATGTTTGCAATGTAAACAATGAATAAAAAATATTTTTTCTTAATTTTTATGTAAATCCGAGAATCAGGAAATAAAAAGGATAAAGAATTTTTTTATTTTATTTTTTTATATGATCCTAGAAAACAAATGTTAGAGAACAAAAAGAAACAAATTTTTTTATTTATTTACAAATCGAAAAAAATGAAAAGTGATTCGACGGAGATGAGGGATTCGAATCCGATCTTCGGCCACCGTACGCGGCCGGAGTTGAGAGATCGTGGATGATAGATATAGAATGCGTAGAAATCGAGAAAGTGAGATGACAAATCGAGTCGGTGGCGGAATAAATCATGGCGGATTTTAAGATCTAGATAATAAAAAAATGACAATGAGATAAAAAATGCGAGAAATAAATGATTAACCTTGATAAAAATAAGAAAAATGTGAATCTCACCTTAGGAGCGGAAAAGGACCGTGATCGCCTCGACAAGGCCGACTCGCTGTCACCGGACGGCTCGGAGGCTAGGCACAATTCTCGACAAAATTTGCTCTCGAAGATCGGGCTCCTCTCTCTAAAGACTGATCAAGTTGAAATGAGGGAGAAGGAGCCATATAAATAGAAAAGATAGAATGAAATTTGAATTTTTGAATTTTTTTAGATAAGAGAGATGGAAATTGAAATGAATTTTTGATTTTTTTGGTGAAAGAGAAATGAAAATTGACATTAAATTCTTATGGTGGTTAATTAAAAATATAAATAAATGTTATTTTTTATATTTTTATGGTGGTTAATTAAAAATAGCAACTATATACATATACTATATACATATATGACATTATATACAAGGATAAATGACGAAATTAGCCTTTTTTGTTTTTAAAAAAATTAAGCTTTTTATTTTTTTATTAAAAAATTAGTAGAAATATTTACAAATATATACAAATACAATATGCACAAAATACATGGGAAAATTGCACAAACCACCCCAGAAAACTGACTTTTCAACCGTAACTCCAAAATTTATGAAAATATAGCCATTTTGAAGATAATTTAATTTAGAAACCAATGGAAGTGAGATTGTTTCTCATGTGTAGCCGGAATTGGTTTTTCAATTAGTGCTTAGTGGCTTTTTTTTCAAGTGTGGCTACTTTTATTCTTTACATGATTTAATTATGCAATTATTTCTATTATTTATAACATATTTTTATTTACATCTTTGGTTTTGAACGTTATTTGATTTGAGGTCAATTAAGGCAAAAATAAATTAGTGTTGGTCTTATACAGATATACACAAAATAAGTGAGAACTATTAACAACAACACATACATTTTTTTGATTTTCTGCTTAAGGACCCTTATCTCCCCTACTTTATTCCTGGTTGATCAGGTCAAGTCTTGACCTTCTCTCGGGGTTCGGGTCTGCCAGTACATATATACAGTCTTTTATTTTTTATTTAATTTTTTTCTTTTCTTTATTTTTTATTTATTTATTTATTTTAGGTTAAAATTAGTAAGAAGTGTACAATATTTACACACAGTTGCAAGTTAGTAAGAATATGGATTTAGTGTTATATGCAGGTGTTTTATAATGGATTTTAAGCTAAAATAAATGAATAAAGATGACAAATCGCAGATTCATCACTTGGTCAACCATTTCTTCGAATGACCGAAGCAATAGTTCATTACGGTACTGGAGAGATCATCTTTCGCTCTCAAAGTGACAAGGTGAAGATAGATACGATCCCAGATCCAAGACCATCACTGCCCCTAGCAACAGCAGATGAGAGAGAGATAGTTATACCAGATTCTAAGGTCTGTGATTTTCTTGCTGAGTTTTGAGATACAGATCTATTCTCTGATTTCGTGGACACCCAGGAATTCCTTTCTCAAAAGGACCTTCTGGAAGGCACAAACACCTTGAGTTCCCTTGTTGACCATTCTGAGACGTTTGTTGATGAACATTTTGAGCTGTATTCTAAGGACCATTATGAGATATCAGAGGTACAATTTGAGACTTTTGAGACACTTTATTTTTTGTGATTACTTTTAAGATACCTCCTACTGTGATTTCTGAGATAGCTATTGAGAATTCTGAACATCTTGATGAGCCCTTGCTTTCTGAGTAGAGATCATTCATTGTAGATCTTTCTAAGATTTTACAAGCTGAGCCTATAGTAGCCTTGCTAGACAGTACATATAGTGCATATCAGATAACTTCTACCAGTATAGTTGTAGAGGTTGAGCCGATTCAAACCCCACCTGAGCTTAAGGCTTTACCCTCAATGTTGAAGTATGCCTTCATTCTAGGCCCTCATCCCCCAAATGTTTCTGGTCATACTCCGTTCGTAGTTGACCAACGAACAAAAATGGTGTGATGCTGGATTTATATATCCCGTCTGAGATTCCAAGTGGGTCAGTCCTTTACATGTGGTCCCGAAGAAATATGGGTTTACTATCATAAAGAATGACCGTGATGAGGAGATTCCGACCCGTGTACCTACTTCATGGCATGGCTACATAGATTATCGATGCCTGAATTCAGCTACTAAGAAAGAACACTTTACATTACCCTTTATTGTTCATATTATTGAGAGGTTGGCGGGGAAGGAGTTCTTTTGTTTCTTGGAAGGGTACTCTGGGTATAACTAGGCTGCAATCACTTTCGAAGATCGAGAGAAAACTACTTTTACAAATCCGTTTGGCACCTACGGCTTTAGACAGATGCCCTTTGGATTGTGTAACACCATCACTACATTCTAGAGGTGTATGCTAGCCATTTTTGATGACATGGTGGGTAGTTTTCTAGAGGTCTTTATGGATGACTTCTTGGTCTACAGGGATAGTTTTGATACATGTCTTGCTCAGTTAGATCGAGTACTTCAATGTTCTGCGAGGTAAACTTAGTGCTCTCAATGGAGAAGAGTCACTTTATGGTAACTAATGGGATTGTATTGCGCCACGTCATCTCTAAATATGGTATGGAGATTGATTTGACTAAGATTTATGTGTTCTCCAAGTTAGATTTACCAGAATTTGAAGCAGTTGAGGTCATTACTGGGACATGTTTAATTTTATAGGTAATTCATTAAGGACTTCAACAAGATCGACAGACCTTGGACTGCGATTTTATGCATGGAGAGTGAGCTTATTGTTGATGAGAAAGTTCTACTTGCTTTTAATCAGATGAAAAATATGGTTACTAGTTCTCCTATCCTACAAACACTAGATTCGTTCCTCCCCTTTGAGATCATGACGAACATGTCAGATTTTACAGTTGGAGCTGTTAGTGCGGAAAAGGGATGGGATACAATTTGTGATACACTATGCTAGCAAGACTCTGGATGAGGCACAACGTACTTTCACATTTACAAAGAAGGACACGTTAGCAATGGTGTTTACATTAGAGAAGTTAAGATCTTACTTCCTTGATTTACATGTCATTGTATACATAGATCACATTGCCATATGACACCTACAAGTAAAAAAGGATGCCAAATCACGCCTTATCATATCGATCCTTCTTCTTTAGGAGTTTGATTTAGAGATTCGAGATAAAACTAGAGTAAAGAACGTTGTGGCATATCATCTTTCCCGAATCACAAATGCATAGACTTATAAGCAGTCATATGTTCCCATATCATATACCATTCCAGATGAGACCATTTTATCTGTGGCCTCACTCCCATGGTATGTTGATGTTGTGAACTATCTTGTCTCTAAGAAAGTTCCACAGGATTGGCCAAAGCACAAGGTAGACAGATTCTTGTCATATATACATTTTTACAAGTGGGAGGATCCGTACCTGTTTCGTGAGGGTGTAGATTGTATCTTGAGAAGGTGCATTCCACAGGAAGAATACAGCAGCGTAATTGAGCATTATCATAAATTAAAGTTTGGTGCACATCATTCGAGGAAGCGCATGGTAGAAAAGGTCTTACAGAGTGGCATATAGTGTCCAACTTTATTTAAGGATGCTACAAATTATGTTCGAGGTTGTACTGATTGCCAAAAAATGAGAGGAACCATTGGTTCAAAAGATACCATGCCCCTGAGATATATCTAGATTTCAGATGTTTTTTATGCTTGCTGTATAGACTTCATGGGCCCATTTACTATCAGTCAGGGATTTCAGTACATCATGCTTGTCGTGTATTATGTTAGTTGTTGGTTGGAGGATATCCCACCCGAGCTGCTGATAGTTGTACAATTTGCTCCTTTCTCAAGGACCACATTATTGTGTGGTTCGGGATCCCCAAGATTCTCATTTCATATGTGGGAATCCATTTCATTAATAGAGAGGTCAAGAAGCTTGTGAAGGAGTACACCATTGATCACAGAGTTGCGTCTCCTTACCACCCACAGAAACTTGTATGTCCAGATAGGAAGAACTAGTCCCAGATGCTTGACTCAGCTCTCTGGGATTATCGGACGACGTACAAGTCTCCATTGAGAATGTTTCTCTATAGATTGGTTTATAGAAAGCCTTGCCACTTGGCAGTTGAATTAACTCACAAATCATTATGGGCACTCTGTGTATGCAATTTTTATTATGAGAAAACATGACAGAAAAGGAAGTTGGATCTGGATAGAAAGCTGGAATTCTAAGATTTCACATATGACAACTCACTCATGTTTAAAGAGAAAGTCATGCGTTGGCATGATAGACACATCATAATTAATACATTCTCCCCTCATCAAAAAGTTTGGTTGTTTGATGCGAAATTGAAGTTGTTTCCCTGGAAAATTAAAAAGCAATGGCCAGGACCGTTCATTGTTAGAGTTGTGTGTGACAATGGTAGTATTATCATATTTTGTTGTCATCTGACGCACATCCATTTGTTGTGAATGGAAAGTTGTTGAAGCCATATCTAGATCATGATACATTCCTGTTCATGGTTGATTCCACATATGTGGTGTCAGACAATGAATTTTTGACATCTTTTGCATCTGATACATGAGCTAATTTTCACTAGTATATATACTTTCATTTTGTTCTTTCTTCTTCCTATTTTATCGTTCACCTCCTTTCTGTGTGTATTCTATACTTAGTATGTACTCTATCCTAAGTATAGGGGAGGTGAATTATTTTAGTTTTTCCATTTCATTATATTTCATCAATATTGTTGTTGCTTATACTTAGGGATCCTTTACCCTAAGTATTGGGGGAGTGATGTTGTCTTGTCTGTCTTTTCCATGTTTTTATTTTCTTTTATTTCTTCTATTCTCTCACTTGTTCTTCAAATTATTGATATCATTTTTTTCTACTTAGGAAGTTTTCTATCCTAATTATAGGGGAGGACATGTCAAGTCGTAGAGTTTGTTCATTCTTTTCCTCGGTTTTCACTGTTTGCACAATCCTCAATACTTAGGATTATTCGATCCTAAGTATAGGGGGGATCACCGACTTCTATTCTTTTCATCTATTCTTTGGTCGTTGTTGTATAGGATTCCTTTCACTTTTCTATACTTAGCACGAGTTATGTCTTCCTTTGTAGCTCTTTGATCACTATGAGGACATTGTTCGAGCTAAGTATAAGGGGTGTTATATATATATATTGTATATATACTTTAGCCATAACTCGTATTTCTAATATGGCTATTACTTAAAAAAATGTTTTGAAAAATGATTTGCAAAAATCTTTTGTAAAAATTGTTTGTAAAAATTATTCTATAAAAACTTTTGTAAAATTGTTTGTAAATTGTATATTATTTTTTTGTAAAACATTTTTTGTACAAATCTTTGCAAAATTGTTTGTAAAAATATTTTCTTTGTAAAATGTTTGAAAATTTTTTTCTGTATCAAAACTATGTATATTGTACAAAATATTTGTAAAATTTTTGGAAAACAACATTTTTACGAAAACCTGTTTGTAAAATTATTTGTAAAATGATTTGTAAAAATATTTGTAAAATAATTTGCAAAAATATTTGAGTTTTTATAAATATTTTGAGAAATGTTTGTAAAATCCTTTGTAAAATGTTTTGAAAAGGTTTGTAAATTTTTTATAATTTTTTTGTCACGTGAGATATAAATTATGGGATGTATATTTCTGTATAATCGACATGTGTATAAAACCTTAATCACTTACCCTTCTATAAATGAAATTCTTTGTTGTGTATAAAATTATTTTATAAAACTTGTATCTAAAACTTGTGAATAAAATCCTCTTGTTAAATCTTGTATAAAATTTGTATATTCCTTGTATGTATACTTGTATATATTTCTTGTAAATACATTCAATTTACTAACCCTTTTATCTCTTTCAGTGTTAAAAAAGTGTGTTTTTTATACATTTCTTTCATTTGCATGTGTATTTTTCAGAATGATATTGACATTTAAACTAGTCTTGAATAAAGTGGAAGAATAGAACTTGGTTGGACCTTAATCTACTTAATCACAGAAACCATATAGGAAAGTATGTTTTGTATATATTTCTTGCATTTGCATGTGTATTTTTCAGAATGATATTGACATTTAAACTAGTATTGAATAAAGTGGAACAATGGAGCTTGGTTGGACCTTAATCTACTTAATCACAAGAACCTTATAGGAAATGGAATTGAGATTCTTCAGGTCTATAGACTTAATTCTTTGTGAATCACAAAACTTAGTTCAGTGTCGTCTTGACTGCCTAAATAGAATACTTTGGAACATACTCATGAGTCGTGTTGATAATGACTTAGCTTGCACACCTTCACTTACACTTTGCTCACCTCAGTTGAAGTGGTAGAGAGCTGGATTTGCCGGCATGAGACACAAGCCAATGGAAACATGAGAAGTCACACGTTTGTGGCCATTGTATCCCAAACCGGTCTAGTAGCGATGAGGTCTAATGATAGAATGCTGTGGGTTGCAATAAAGCTTCAAAAGAGTGATAGTATTCTGGCTCAAGAGGGAAAACTCATTATGTACATAATGCACCTTTGTATATATTAAAAAAATGCAAAATCTAAAACTCCAAAAAAGTGGACATGCCTGAATGAAAATAAAATGCCTTCCATAGTATGAATATAGATGTATAATCAATAAACAAGCTTCAGCTTTAAAGTCAGATATTTGTGAGCCTGCAGCTGGATTACTGGCTACACTAGCCAAGCATTCTAGGATAGGTAGCTACAACGGCTACCGTCCATTCTTCTCTCCACCTCCTCTTCTTGAGTTGGTTGCACTTGAACTTAGAATGGAATACCATGATTCTCAAGGACAAAATTCATGGATTGGGGAATTAGCATCACCTTGTTGGAGAATACTGACTTTTACTGCTTCAGGTAAGGAGAGCCACATATCACTTACAATGTACACAAAAGATTCATAGTCAAAATGGTTTACGTATGAGTTGACTTATCCTGAACTAGCTATTGAGGAGACTTGTGCAAAGTTGTGTGGTTTCTAGAGGTTGTTGAGTGTCAAGTCCATTTTGCACTAAGGTTCCACCTAAACTTATAATCCTAAGGTATGATCGAGCTCCATACTTTGATTTTATGAAGATAAGATTAATACTCAATATATTTCTAATGTATTTTTCCTTTCTTCTTTTCCTTTTTCTTTTAGTCACTTCTTTCTCAAATAAGCATTTGCTAAGGGATTAGCAAAGGTAAATCATAAGGGGATGATGAATCCGCATTTCATCATCTTTATTCATTTATTTTAGCTTAAAATCCATTATAAAACATCTCAGTAAATTGCAATAAATCTATTCTTTTACTAACCCTAATTCTTGTGTAAATATTGTATATTTATCACTTTTTTAACCTAAAATCAATCAATAAATAAAGAAACAAAGGGAAAATAAAGAAAATAAAATACTGTATATATGTAATAGATACAGGCAGAATCTGATCGCAATATTAGGTCAACACTTGACCTGTTCGACAAGGAATAAAGTAGGGGAGATAAGGCCTAAATACCAAAAGTATAGGAAATCTAATATCCATTCGTATACATTCGTCGCTTGTATATTACTGTATCTAATACACATTCTTTTCATTAATTTATTTATACCCAAATTCAACTCAAAGACAATTGTTTTATTCACGAAAGTACATAAAAATCTTTTGTAAGTTAAAAAATAATTGCAAAAAGACAACCAATGTACATTATGCAAATTACAACACATTGAAAAAACCGCAAAGCTCAACTTGTATGATCAATATTTTCTCCACCAAAACTCAAAATCAATAAAACTCACTTTGGTTATAATCTAAATTGAACATTCTTTAAAATTGAAGTGATTTCACAAAAATCAGAGTTAAGATGTGAAATGTGGTTATTTGAGGTGTTGTTGTGTTTTATACCTATGTATATTATGTACATTATTTATTTTTCTTGTACGTATTTGTGCATAATGTCTTTTTAAATATGTGTAAGTATTATATTTTTTCTAACAAAAACTCGAATAAAAATTACAAAATCAGAATAAAAAAATAAAATCATGTATGGTGGATATGTACCTCTATGAGTATACTGTAATTATACCTATTTATTTAACCTAACAAGTCACTTCATAAAAATCAATCAAAAATATTATTAAAATCCATATAAAATATTGTAAATTAGTAAATATCAATTTATATATTTTTATTTGGGAAATAATTAAATAAAAATCATAGTGTTGTAAATATAGGCATATATACCTATAAATAACACTTTGTATTTATTTTCACCTTATATATACCTCTTTATTTGATTAAAAATCACCTAAACTAACTATATTTAATCCTTAACAATTTTATTTACGTTATTTAATTATTTACATTCATTTTTTGACTTTTTACCAAATTTATTTAACTTTTTTTAATTTTTTTTATCATTTTCCCTTTTTATCTTACTCTTTACGCCTTCCCATTGGCTGGATCCGATGCAGTCACCCCATGTATTACGCTCCTTAGCTCGTCGACCATTACTTCTCCCTATTTTCCCACACATTTTAGTAACCAACAATCTCCACCTTTTTCTTTAATATTCCTGCCTAATCAACCACCTCCATCACCAGCACAACTATTCCATCATTTCCACCTCGATCTGCTTGCGTTTCTAAATTCAAATTTGTTAGATCCTATGCCTATTTATACTTCCAAATCGCCTCCCGCTATCGCTTTATCCATTTTTAGCCTAACTTCTCCCCGGGATCGATCCTTGGAGGTAGCTTAGGGTGACAGATTGAGTTTCTAACGATTAGGAGCATGAGACGATGGCCGAAGATGCGATCCATCCACTCACCAGACCTTCGCCAGCATGGTTTCTCCTCTCCACCTTCTGCAACAGATCAATGATGTTTTCTTGTCTATTCCTTCATCATAGGTTTCCTTAGATCATTCCCTTTTTGATTCTATTTTTTATTTTGCTTGATTTCTTGTTGTTAGCCTAGATTTAATTTCCCCTATACCAGCTCCGATCTACAAGATCAGAGCCCCATCCTCATCAAATCTTCATCTCCTACCTTCAACTATGCTCATCATCCTCTTCTTCATCTTCTCCCATATCCGTATCATCTTCAGATAACTTCATATCTGGAGTTCGACCTCCATCCCATCACCGTCGACTGAAGGTTCCCATCCACCCTCATTTTTCATTCCTTGTTATCTAGTAACGTAGGCCAGAGTTCCCTCCGTGCATTAGATTTATATTGTAGGGCAAAGGGAGTTAGCCAGAGCCATAAATCGAGTTGAGGTTCACCTACATCTCCAGAACTTCAGACCTGTAGATCTTTGATTGAGCATTATCGAGCCCTATTGTCATATCCAATCGATGTCGGACAATTACATGAGCAAGTAGAAGCCCTTAGGAGGATAAACAAGTGGAGATTGACCGCCTTGTCGTCATTTGAAATTCACTAGATACACCATTCAAGTCACTTCCTCCAGACACCTTCTTTACCACACAATCAAGAACACGAGCATCCAGTTTGAATCATGGCCATTGAAAAAGCCCCAAAACTTCAGCATTGATCCAACTATCCAAATCAGATCGAGACTGCTCAATCACGTTTCATCGTTAATCGTCTGATCATCATCTCAATGCATCTCCACCGTTTGAAGTTCCAAGTGTATTAAGGGTACATTTGCACCCTTGGCCTTCTTTGTTTTTAGTTTTACAAATAAGTCCATTTTGGATACGTGTTTGTTTATAGATGTTTGAACATTTGCATTTCGATCCCTACCATTTACTTTATTTGCATTTTTTGTTCCGCTTATTTTTATAAAAATCTTATCATTAGAAAAATTGCAATAAATGGTTCGTAGTTTGTTGCAATTATTCAGCCCCTTGAATTAAATTAATTACAAGTAGGTCCAATACAACTGACTCATATGCATTCACATGTGTTTTTTCTGGATAAATTGCTCATTTAGCCCTATACTTTCTTTATTTGTTCATCATTTAGTCTATAAATTACTTTTATTTACATCCATACCCTTGTGCATCTACATTTGATTTGCATATTAAACTGAATTAAAAAATAACAAAACATTTGTAAGAAATTCCAAAAATTCATTTTAAGCTCCTGCTAATTAGATTTTTCATCATTAATTTTTAACTCATTTTGTTATTTCTAGTAATTCAAAAACTCCAAAAATATTCCCTATTTGGTTCTAAAAATTGATAAAAATATAAAATCTTTTCTAAAAAATCCAAAAAATCCTCTTCATTTATTTTGATTTATTTTGTTTTATGACCGAATTGCATTCTTTAAATCAGCATAAAAAAATTAAAACATTGAAAACATTAAAATTTTCTTTTTTAAATCATTGAAAAAGATTAAAACTTGCAAAAATACTTTTTGGAAAATTAAAAAATGTACCATTCGGATTGTGTTCATTTCTTGTATTTTTAATTTCATTTTCTATTTTAAAATAAAAAACATTCTCATTTTTTTCTGTTTGCCTTATTTTCTATTTTTCATTTATTTGGAAGCTTGTAAAAGGTCTGAAAACTCTGGAAAATAAAAAAACATTAGTGATAAAAATCCAAAAACCTAATAATAATAGTATTTTAATTTTCTATGTATTTTTATCATGTTTTAAAAATCTAAAAAATGCATTCTTCGAATCAGAAAAGTAGAAAAAAAAATAAATTAAAAATTCATAAAAAATTGAAAAGACAAAAAGCTTAACAAAAATAGAATCTAGTGTGCATAGTTCCTCTTTTATTTCCTTGTTTCTCATTGAATTAAATAACCCTCATGATTTTTTATTTCCTCCTTGAGTTCAATCTCGTACGTTATACATTTAAATAAATAGGAAAGTTCTCTTGCTACATTTTATTTGGGATTACAAATAAACTTGTTGAGGAATTTTTAGGAATGCAACGACAATACAAATATTTCTTGTTAATTTAAATTCTTGAAATTCCTTATTCAACAGCTGGGATGATAGTTTTGGCAACTTTCAGGTCGTTAATCTTTTGGCTCATTTCTGCCTTATTTTTCGTTAGCTGCTCCAGAAAAGCAAGAGCCGGGTTTACCGACACAACCTAAGAAAACTTGCCCTGATGGGGCTTTTGACTCTGGTAAGGCTAGTGAGACTACTGTTGGTATCCCTGAGAATATTAGTGAGGAGGGGAC
Source organism: Ottelia alismoides (assembly GCA_037367405.1). Lineage (NCBI taxonomy): Eukaryota > Viridiplantae > Streptophyta > Magnoliopsida > Alismatales > Hydrocharitaceae > Ottelia > Ottelia alismoides. The sequence continues at coordinate 635,744 of JAZKJV010005585.1, read as the reverse complement.
AAGAAGAGTACTAATGGTTATGTTGATAGGGGTACAAGTTCTTATAGTGAGCAACCGACTGTTGCTGGAGAAACAATGATGTCCGGTAGTTGAGATGCTAGTATCTCCTCCTCCAATTGTTGCAAGACTACGGAGGCTGATGGTACTGTGATTGATAGGGTTGGAAGTTCCTATTCCCCTGATGCTGCCAGTGTGGCCAAATTGGTCGACTTCTGACCCTGGAATTGTCCCTGAGGATGGGTCAGTTGTTGTTTGTTATCCCACACACCATTGATTTCCTGAATTAGTGGCAGTGGTAGATAGAACTGCTCCTCGTACACTGGCAGGATCTTGGGCTGGTATAACATCATCTAAGTCTACTATGTTGTGGCTGCTTCTCAGAGGCCTGCACGTAGTATATGTACTGGACGGGCTGAGATGGTGGAGGACTCGACTGAGGAGGTTGTGTTAGTGTGTGCTCCTTCTGCTCAATAGGAGTCTCTACTATAGCGGACACATAGTTGTAGGCATTGATGGTTCTGACAAGCATCTCCAACTGCATGGCAACCTTATCGAGCTTGTCCAAACCCTGGGTTCTCTTCTTGATAATGACAAGTTTTCGAGGTCTTGTGACCTCTTCTCATTGATGTCCACCTTGGACAAGTGGCTCCCTATGATACTCATGTCTGAGCTCTCATCCTTGTCCTCTGCTTGGGTCGCCATGTTGACAGACTTGTGGTTGGCTTGGGCGCTTTCATGTAGGCACGCGATGAGGATTGAGAGGCCTCTCCTTTGACCATATACTCAAATATATCCCATATGACATCCTCGTCCTTGTTAAAGTACGGGCCACCATATGCATCATCAACATATCTATGACTCTCAAGTGTCAACCCATCAAAGAAGTGCTGAACCAGACTAGTCTTCAGACTTTCATGGTGGGGACACTTATCTTGCAGATCTCTGAATCTTTCCCATGCTTCATGGATCATCTCGTGGGGTTTTTGGATGAAGCTGGAGATGTTGGTGTGCATATGATTCAAGCGATCGAGAGGATAAAGCTTGTGAAGAAATGCAGATTTTAGCTCCTCCCATGTCGTCAATACCTTCCACACATGGTTCGCCCAATAAAGGACCTTGTCATGGAGACTGATTGGGAACCCAGTCATCATGACAACCCCTAAAGGAATGTTGGGGTAATGGGTTGTTGCACAGATGCGACCAAATTATTATAGTTGGATGTATGGTTATTCTGTTGTGTTCCAGTGGAAGGACGTGAGTGGAGATAAGAATTGTAGCTTTAGATCAAAATGGGCATGGATGTGTGGAATCTGAATCCACTCGGTGACATGGCCAACCCCATGGTTGTAAGTCTACATCAGTGTGGGCTTGAGCTGCAGTGGTCATACCTCTCCTCGTCCATGATAGGGACAACATACTGAATAATTGTCTTTGGCATCCTCCCTGTTCATCTCATCTTCTCAGTTCTGCTCATCCTCTTGTCTGGCATTCAACTCATCAGTCCTCCTCCTCCTCCTCAAATCATTAAGCACCTCCTGGAAGGAACCTAGGCTAATCCTTGATTCGTCAGCTGCAACTGAATGACTTGAATGGAAATGAGGAGCTAGCTCTTGACATCATTATGTCTTGTATACTACCCCTCCCTCTGATCTGGCTACTTAGCTGGTTGGGGTTGCGATCCCTTTCCTCTTCCGGTAGAAGCCATTTCTGAATCTGCTTGGAGTTCTGGCTCTTGATCAGGTTCTTGATCTGCATGATTGAATAAACCATGATCAATCTCTGTCTGAGAAACACATGCTGTGATAAATTTGAGATTAAAGTCAATCCCAGATGGTTGTGGATGGAGCATATGATATTGACTGAAATCAATCTCCATCCACAAGGGGTTGGTTCTGGGACAAGAGTAATCCCAGTTTATTTGGAGAGGGAGCATTGGTTCGGGATGTGAGTCCATTCCAAACAACGGATTTATTGGAGAAAGACAAGTGTTGAAAGAAGATAGAATTAAGGAATCCAAGGAAACATTCTCAAGGTTCGAACCATTCTCTTAGAGATCGTCCCACATTATTGGAGATGTCGACGACACAAAATCGATGTGGGTATTGGCGGGTCCTAACTAAACCATCCATGGGACGACATCTGAGAATGTCAAAAGGAGATTGATGATAGATGAATGACATGGAGATGAACAAGAAATAAAAGGAGTGTAAATTAGTAGACGACTCAAAGCGAGCGAGGGTGAAAGAGAAAATGCGACAAAATGGCATAAAGGTACGATGTTTTTGATCTTGACATAAACAAAACTAATCCATCAAACCAAAATACAATGAATTCACCAACTCAACTCATGAAGACATGAAAGTTCAAAATTATCTTTGTAAGTTTTAGATTGATTTTCAGGCAATTATATTTGAACGAGTCCTTTGGCGCTAAAATTATAGGAGCAAAAGTACTACCGGAAAAGTATATCATACTTTTACTCCTCCTTTGTAACCTGCAGTCTACACTTTTTGAGGTCCTTGTAACCCTTCTTGGATCCCTACTCATCAAAAGAATGAGAGAGGATGCTGATAGGAGAAACAACTACTTCGGACCTTGCTCGTGATGGAATCACCCGTGAGCATGCAAGGACCTACTTGAGCGCAAGACGATGAGACAGACACAACTTGTGAAAAGTTGCCTATGTTCAGTTCTTCGGACAAGAACAATGTTCTACACAAGGCGAGAACATCATAATTGACCATGTCCTACTCATCCATGTACGATAGAATCACCAATACTTCGGAAATTCAGGTGATATACAAGGCAGTTAGAGACTGGTTTTTGGCTCTAATCCTTACGATAGTGCTCTCTTACTTGAAAGGACACCTCCTTCCTAAAAAGTACCTGAAAGCAATGAGGGCTTTGCTCACTCAATGCAATGAGTCCAATTAATCAATTTTATTTAGGTCAAGTATTTTTAGCAGTTCCTTTTTCATTTTTTGTGTTATCACTTGCTTTGAGTAGATTCAATAAAAGCGCCTAACATTTTTGTTGATTTTCTTTTTGCCTAGGTTGTCAAAATCAGAGGGAGAAGGCATAATTGCAATGCAAGTCAAAAAACAATGATGGATGCTCAGATAGAAGTCTCACAGTGATTCCTTGCTCTCTTCATGTGGGGTGCAAGGCAGAAATTTTTAAACCTAGTCTATATGCAAATGCAATGATGAAATCGTCATAAGAGTAGGCACTGCTATTGGCATGAAGAAACAAATGTCAAACCCTAGAAGGATCACCTAAAAGTCTGTTATTGGAGGTAGACTCCGTGCCCGCCACAACGAGTCCTGCAAGTAGTGTGCGATGCCTCTCTCGTTGCTCAATGAGCAATCTAAGTTTTAATGATTAATTTTGAGCTAAGTCTAATCTTAGAGTACTATATAGATACATGAATTGCCTTAGGGATGTGGACCTAGCTACTGAGCAAGCACACCAAGATCAAAGGGTTTAGTCATAGAAAATAAAGAAAACAAAGGCATGAAAATCAAAGCATGGGAAACAAATAAAATAAAGGTGGAGAAAATCACAAAAATCCAATGAGCCCCCAAGTGAACAAACACTTTGAAATTGGGCCCGAGGTTCCAAAGTTCAAAGTACCTATATTATTACATATTAATAAATGCAAAAGTAAATCTCTCTCTCACAAAATAAAACAAAATCAATGCTAAGTCCTGCTTTTTCTCTTGCCCTCTCCTATTGGTTAACATGTAGAATAATCAAGACTTCTCGATCCAGGTGCCACCCAAGTGGTCGTCGTCATCTCGATGTCCCTCACAAAACAATAGAAAAAATGGATGTAACATAGTGAACAACAATATCAAATGAGAGAGAAAAAATATGAAGAAAAAGAAATGCAATCAAAATGACCCAAAATTCTATCCTATACGTTGCTCCTCGGTAACGACACCATTTGATAAATGTGGAAATCGAGTGGTCTAAAATGGACCCCACAAGGTGAGGATTCAGTCGATGTGACGACCTCTCAATAACCATGTTTCATCAATAATTAACCTACACAAGAATTAATTCACTCAAGAGAATGGGTCAAAATTTATTATACCCAACGATAGATTATAAAGCAGATAAGTACAATTGGGTCAAACACAGGAAACAACTAAGGATAGACAATCAAAAATTGGAAAAGAAAGATAATAAATGATTTTGGACTTTTTAGTATTTGGAATTTTTGTGGGATTTTAATTTTATATTTTTAATGGATCCGAATTTTTATATTTTTTATTTACTAATTTTGATATATTTTTTCTTTTTATTATTTTCTGATTTTAAAATTTCTTTTGTTTTTAATAGTTAATATAAGATTATATATGACTATATATACAATATAGAGTAATATAATTATAAATACAACTAAAAATAACCAAAAAATATTGAATAAAATGTTTTTATTTTTTTAAATTTTATATTAATATTTGATTAATTAAAAATTTTAGCAAATTTTTAGGTAATGTCAAAGTCAAAAATATCCCCAAAAAGGAATTAAATAATTAGGCTAAATTGATTTGAAGATTATATATAGCAAAAGGTGTCAAAATTTCTCAAAATCATCTTTAATATATAATGAATAACATAAAAGAAATTTAGAGATAGAAATAAATGTTTTTGTGATTTTTGATGTTTTCTTATATTTTAATAAAGGACTTTGGAGCTTTTTATTTTTTAGTAATTTTCTTTTTGTATTTTTAAGGATTTTTAATCTGAAGTTGTAAAATAATATAATTAACAAAATATAAAATTTCTGGTTTTTTTTCCAAAAATATTTTATATTTTTATGGGTTTTTTCACTACAAATAGTGATAAAAATGTGCTATTTTGATTTTTAATATATAGGGAAAATGCCAAAAATGCAAATCTAAAAATAAAGCATGAAAGTGTATGCTAGCACACACTCAACACTATTAATCACTTTTAAGTGTTGGAGTATTTCTATTGGTCACCGGTTGTTATATAGACCCTGAGTCTGACGTCAAATTGCTTCTATTGGAATTATCTTGAGGACGCCTTAGATATCAATCAAAAAGAAGTACAATCAAACATTGGAATCCCATTGCAATGAATTTCCCACACCTTTCCACTCTTTATTTTCTATTTTCTATAATAAATATAACATTTTATAGAATTCCATTTGAATATTATTATATTGTATATATTACAGACTTTGCAACAAGGATTCGATGCATTTTTCTAAGCAAGGATGACATTTTAATAAATTGAAGACATGCACAAAAATAAATGAACTAGGAAGGGCATATTTACAATGAAAATAAACTCGGGGGCTAGAGTGACAATTACCTAAAATGTTATAACTAACAATTGAAATTTAAAGACTAAACATAAATACAAAAAGCCGTAGGTGCTTCTACACAAAATGACCACCTCACGTGGGACCGCACATGAGGTGACTTGGCACGGACCCAAATGTAAGATGACATAAGTATAGAGGTACAATTGTAACTTTTATTTAATGTTTTGAACTGCTTTAAAAACTTACAAGACTAAAATATAACTAGACAAAATCTGGGGATAAAAGAAGCAAAATACCCCTTCAAGGAGAAGATAAAACAATGTAAGGCACCTCACTAATCCACATGTCACACTCTCCTTACGCGATGGCTCTTCGACATCAATGTCCAAGATTAGATCTCATGGGGAATATCAATGGTGCTGAGCGCACTCGATCTGACAGCTCCTGCTGCAATTGTGGAGTGCTCTAGATCTGACGGTGGTGAAGGGATCTGGATAAACAACTGAAGAACCGAGCTCAGGCAATATTCGATCCATCGAATCTCCTCACCCAAGAGTTCTCCTATGGTGCTGATATGCGGAGAAGGTTGCCAGAGTCGATTTGCATTTCAAGGAGGCTTCAAAATGACTCAAAACCCCTAGAACAACTCCGACGAGGCTCGAGACCTAAAGGGTGGTCTCCTGCTTCGATGACCCCTACAAATAGATACATTCTCTTCATTTCCTGCAGGAACTTGTTAGTGAATAAAAGGTGATCGCTCCAACAATTGGAGCAGGCGGATGGAGTGAAAGTGGAACTCAACGGTGTTCTACGACGATCGGTGGAGAAGGAGGACGAATATTTGGATCTTTCCATGATCCAGGAGGATGAAAGTGCATCGGATGTCGAGGAGTGGAAGGGCTAGGTGATGACAGTGAAAGCAGAGTCTAGGGATAGATGGGCTGATCGGAGACGAGGGACAGAGCCTCAGCTTTGTCCAAGGTAGATTTTTGATTTTACAGAAAAAATAAAATTAAATGAAACAAAGAATGACCCTACACTATTGCTATTCTACGAACTAAAAAGAACAAGGAAAGAAGAACTGAGTCAGACGCGGACTGAGATGGAGAGAGCTCGCAACGGAGAAGGTGGTTGAGCTCAGACCAACTTCAATTTGATTCAAACTGGGTCGTTGAACTCTCCTAGGGCATCCTACTGTCACCAGGATTCTCCTAGATGAGAGAGAGCAAGGGTTTGATGGCAGAAGAAGTACCAAAGGGTGGAGGAAGGTGGAAGAGATATTTTAAATAGGGGACCCTTTGACTGAGGATGATGCCCGAGGTCACAATCAATCGATCGAGGAGATGCCTGGGCATGAAAGTGCACAGATCAAGGATCAAAAGACTAGAAGGTGTCGATCGAAATGGATGTAAGGATCATGCTCCAAAAATTGGGGAATCGGAGTTAAAACCTCTAATAGGTACCACGACTATCCGAACCAGGGACTTGACTCGGGTCAAACAAGATCGGGCTCCCATCGGTCCACGTAGGGCCACTAAACGATAAGACACTGAAAAAAAGGTTTATTAAATCAAAATAAAGTAATATATGATTTATTATTTTTTGATTAAAATGTAAAAATACTTATTATTTTATGTAGTATTTTATCGTGATTTTTATTTTTTTACAAGTTAATTTATTATGAGTTGCTTTTTAGAGGTATATTTATATGTATACTTGCATATATATTAGGTATTTTATTTTTATTTTGTATTTTATAATTTATTATTTTATACTCTTAATTTTTATATTTATACTTATTTAAATACATATAAATATATTTTTATTACATGTTTCTGATGTAATTTGTACATTTAAATAAATATAGGTATATATCATATAGGTATAAGCAAAGTATATTCATCTACGGATTTTGTATACTATTTTATTTTCTTATTTTCTTAAAGGTTTTGTTCTATAATCAAAATTATAAAATTTTAAAATTATCAAAATTATAAAGAATCAATAAATCGGTATTTTATTCATGTATATAATACAAGAGGGGTCCAAATCCTAACTTTTGCATCTTAACTCAAAATTAAATTAAACCACCTTCATTAAATAGCTAATAAAAAGTTATATACAATTAAAGGTGATTCTGTGCATTTTGATTAAATATGGAGACGATATGGGTCTTAGAAGTTTGGGGTTTGGCTTTTTATTCTGAGTATCAAAAGTACACAATTTATTATTTTTGTGTGAAATAATTTTTTTTATTTTTCTATATATTTTTATTTGCAACTTTCATGTACGTAGTTTCTTTATTTGAGGTATAAATAATAAATAATAAAATTGGTCCCAAAAATACAATATTAAAGGCTAAAAATTAGGTTTTAATGTGTTTTGACCCTTATCTCACGCTGCTTTATTCCTTGTTGACCCAGTCATCATGATGCCTACGTCTCGTAGTTTAGGATCATAAAATGCCTTTGGAATTTTATTTCCTTTTCTTTTCATTATTCTTTTATTTTGGCTTTAAGCAATGTATTTTATACAATATTTATATATTAAATAATGAATGTTAATTTATGCAAAATAATTCAATTTACATGCATTTAGCTAGGGTTTAAAGGACAAAACGAAAGAATAAAGGTGATGAAATGGATATTCATCAGAGAAAAGTCTATAAGAAGGGGAAATGAACAAGAGTGTAACCAGTGTAGTCGCATATCCTTTAAAGCTTGTCAAGTGTAGCCAAGTCTCCAACAAGATCTACAAGCTATCCGAAGCTTTGACCATCGTGATCATTGATGTTCTTTAGGAATTGATTTCTTTTTGGAATGAATTGTATTTGCTATGCATAGGTATTTTGTGCCATGAGAGACATAATCTTTTGTTCCACCTATGTTTTGGGTTCTTAGAAAAAGCTTTGTTATCATTCCATTCCTCATCTGAAGATATATTTAACTTGTTACTCTGATCTTTAGATGTCCACACTACCAAAGGAAAGGATGCACCTTCTTTCAACACCTTGTCTGAAGTTAAGATAAGTGGACGATGCATAGTACATGTTAGTTCCCTATCCAAGAGTCATCTTAAAATGAGGAAACCATGTTAGACACTAAGAGTCGATGTTTAGACATTATCATGTGATAACTCAGAGAATTAAGTCCATGACATGTAGTTTCTAAAATCCTACTTCTCAATTAAGTTCCTATGAAAAATTAAGTATATTAAGGTCAAGTCTAGTCCACCTTCGGTTTTTATTCAAGACTTAGTTCAGAACCCGATGACTTTCCACCTTTCCACATGTAGGATATGTAATGAAATGCAAAAGAATGAAATGAACACATTTTTATTTTTTGACGATGTATTTAAATGAAGGAATGATTAAGAAGCCCTTTTATTTGAAATTTTTTCTTATACACCTAATCTTACGAGAATTTACAACACAAATATTATTTACAACTATTTTACATCAATTTTACAAAGATTGTATTATTCATACAAACTTATACAATATTATACATATTTTTACAAATTATAAAACATGTACACAATATACACATTTTACAAATTTATATGTATTTTACATGTTTTAATTTTTACAAGTTCTTCCACATCCCATCTTTATTGAATAGTACATATATAAAGTATGAGTTATGGGTACAATATATATACACTATATATGTTACGCCCCATAGCTTGTGCTATGTCCCCAGAGCATGGAGAGAAATAAGACATAGCTCGCACTAAGAGTAGAGTGGTGTAGAGAACATGAGTATAGAAGTCGACCCTCCCTATACTTAAGGCTTTGAAGGCCTAAGTAAAGAAGAAGAAAAATACAAGGCGACTGAGGGCAAGAGAAAAAGAAGTAGAAGCAGAGAATGCGCAGCAAGCATCGACCCCCCATACTTAGGCTATGGTCAGCTTGAGTATGGAAGTGTAGGAGTGGGGGTTTGAAGAGATCAAGATATTGTACAGTGGAAATGTGAAAATTGAAAAGAAAGAGAAACTCGGGTCACTCACCCCGCTATACTAACGATCTAGTCATCCTAAGTATAGCCACAAAATGAAAATGAGGCAGAATTGGGCGAGTGATGCAAATCGTGGAAGAGGGAGGGAACAAAAAAAGAAAACCTATACAAGATGGAGTGAGAATATACAAGGATCAAGAAGGTTTTGACGAATCTTCTTAAGAGAATGGAGTGGGAAGATGAAACGAGGATATGGGTTGATGTCAAAATCATCCTCTGAAGAGTAGTAATGAGGTGAATGGAAAGTTCAACAAGGATCGACACATGGCTACATGCTTGAGTGGGGCTGAATAACAACACAACCGCATGCATTTACCATAATCACATCATCAAAACTATACAAGGAATCCAAAGAAGATTTCATATCTCTGAGGACCATTTGGTCAATGATCTATAACTTAAAGATAGAGAGGAAGAAGAGAATGACATGCCTTAAGGAATTAATAGGAACACCTCGTGGAGTTAGGTCTCTTCTTCTTCTCACTAGATAACCGACTAGAGGAAACGACCTCTTTTGAATTGGAGTGGTATAGTAATGGTTGTCTTTAGGTCTAAGTCTTGAAGGTGATCTATAGAAGGATGCAGTGGTCTATGGTAGTGGAGTCACAAGAATCCGATCACTGAAATGGTCAAGATAGTGAGAAAAGATTGTGTTTGGCTTGGGGATGGCTTCTATGTGATGAGTCTTGTATAGAAGTTGTTACAGTGGAGGTGTTTCAAGAAGCAGGAAATGTGTGAGTGTGAGGAGTCTTTAGTCCCATGGTCGGGTCGATAGTTGGTATCTCAGATGTACTAGCGGGACATGACTCATCTATCTTTCGATGGTCACAATTATCAACAGTTGTGGGTCATCTTAATAAGTAGGGGGTCCTCAAAAGTCGCGTGCTGTCAGTGTGTACCCAATGTTGGGAAATAAATTGCCCGAGTCTCGTAATCTATAGTTGCCTTAGCCAATGCTAAGAGTAACAACCCAAAAATAATGGAAGAATGGGTGCACTCTCATCAGTGTTCAATATCAATGACCGTAATGTCCACTTTAAGTGGAGCACCTTGAAAAGTAATGATGACTGAAATAACTCTACTCCAGTGCTTTATGGATCAATAAGCCAACTAAGAAATCACTCTTGATTTCCTGATTGGTACAAGTTTGAGTTTGTCAAATACAGAGGTTGGGAGGATGTTAATTCATGAGTCATCGTCAATCCAAGAATGTGTGAAGATGGTTTCTTTGATTTCACACACAACCCTAGGTAACCACTTCACTCTGCGGCTCTTAGTCTTTATCCCCATCACCAAGTATGTGGCCATAAACACTAGATGTCTCTTGATCATTGTTCTCTTATTGCCCGACCTTTTAGACATCAATTTACTTCCCATAAGTATTTGAGGTTGGGAAATTGTTCAATTTATGGAATCGGTTCCTTAGTGATCGCTTCCCTCATGGCTTGGTCCAAATTATTTTAAATCTTTTTCATTTTCAATTTTTTGGAATTTTTTTAATTTTTCAATTTTTAGGGTCTTTTTGATATTTCCAATCTTTTTGATTGGTGAAGGAGGAATAAGAGAATGTACATACTCCAGATTGGAGTGCAAGTGGTTAGTAGAAGAGGTAGGTAGAATAGACTCCATCTGTACAGAGTGTGTGGTTTTCTTAGTGTCATCTAGGCTTTCAACATTAAATCGGTTCATTTAATTTTTCAACTTTTATTCCTGAGCTAGTATCAAATGAATTTAGTATGTTATTGACATTTTTCAACTTATCACCAATTGATTCATATCTCTCAAGAAGTCTAGAAAGGTCCTCTCCAAGAATTTCTTGTGACAAATCATGGTAGAAGTTTACTCAGTTAGAGGATACTACTGAGAACTTCGGGTCACATACTCAGCATTCCTAGACTCTGGCATGTAATGATGGGACGAGTATAGACCATATGTTTGGCAGAAATTGGTCAGAGCCTCATATGGTGGCATCAATAGACAAGGGGCTTGTAGATCATGCTCATATGTCAAATCCCCTGCATGTGTAGGCTCTCCAAATGGGTGGTATGGGGGATGGTAATGTGAGCTTTATCACTAGGGTCAATCAAGTCCGGAAAATCATTAGGTGTAGGCCTATCCATTCGGTTTGTTCTATTGACAAGTTGTATCCTAAGGTTAAGTCAAAGTATGTATGTGTAAATCGTTGTCTCATCCCAACATTCATATGAGGATTGAATGGGGCCTCTTTGGGGTATGTAACTCTGCCAATCCTCTATCTCAACACTGGCTTGCTCTTCAAATGGTTCCTTGATTCTAGCAAGCAATTGAGAATATGGTGAGTCATCCCAGGATGGAAGTTCATCAGGATTGTAAGAAGAAGGGATAAGTAAGAAGTACGAACAAATGGATAAGTCAGTCAAAGTTCTGACTTTATAGTCGGAGCGATGCAGAGATGACCATAGGTAAGGGTCTCCATTAGATAGTGGAGGGTACATGGAAGATGGAGATGATGAAAATGATTGGTGTATGGTCGAGGGGAAGCGACATGCAGGGCATGGGTATGATGACCAATTTCCCGACATCTTCGAGATAGATGAATGAAATGGAAGTGTATCACGGTCAAAAACATGCAAGTTCATAGATTAACACACAAACAAACAATATGCGAAAGCAAACCCTGATTTCATCTACTCAACATGATGATGGTCATAAAGCTTAGACTGTTATTTTTTTTATTTTTAGTTAGGTGGTCAATCAATCATAGTTACACATGCACACAAGGGGAGCCGCCTAACGCCCAGTGTATGCTCCCACTATATCCCAATCTATGACTGATCTGCCCGGGTTGTCGGGTTATATCACACCCCCAAGGATTATATTGAGAACATGTACAACAAAATGTCTTTCTAAGGTCGAAGGAAAGCGCTTGCATCTCCTAAGCTTGGTAGAGTTGGACCAGGAGACTTAGGGTGCATGCCTAGGGATTTTGGCTCTAACCTTAGTGTGTTCATCCACACCTACTCTGTTTGGAGGTATGTACCTGTGTACAAGGATAGGGTTGCTCTCCCGAAAATAATTCTTAATTTTAATCAACATTTTATCAAATCTATATTAACAGTTTTAGATTTTAAGTTAGGTTATCACTTTATTATGTGCACCAATGAAGACACACCTAACGATCGACCTTGATTTCCTTTAATCCTAAGTTATAAAAACCTAGGGGAAGGGAGTCGAGAAAAACCGATGCAATCAAGTAACTAAATGAAGTATAATCAGTTTAGGAGACTTATAATGATCCTCGTGCTCTACATTCAAGATGTAATGCATAATTGAATTTTTTACACTAATTGAATGAAAGTTAAAAAAATTGCACCTATCTAGAACTTCTATTAGCCATGATGAATTGAATTGATTTTTTAATAGGCATAATGGTCTACAACTGCATCTTATTATTGTGATGTGTGGTTCTAATATAGTACAAGCATAAACAATAAAATATTTTAAGAAAAATGCTCTAAGAGCCGTGAGTGGATGCCTAACCTACGAATGACTCAAGTCGAGCTCCACCCTCCAAACGAGAGTGAAACAACTCTCGACACACCACACGAAGAAATGTTCAATGTTCGAGTACACACGCAAGATCCAAAATGGGAACTATTGTAAATAAGGTAATTATTACAAATTTAAACAAAAACAATGAGAAATAAAAGCTCTCTCTATCAAATAAAATGTCTTCTTAGCACCTCAACAACCAGCTTGCTCGATGAATAGCCGACCATCCATGCACTTCAAGATGCGTCAGCTTCAATAAAGCATGTCTAAGTCCACCGGGCCCTCGCCCAAAAAGATAAAATTTAGGTTAGGGAGATAAAGTAAATAAAATAGATAATAAAAATACAAAAAAAATGTTTAAGAAAAAATATTCATTAATAATTACAAGAAACTCGGGGGTCAGACTGCTCGAGGGGTGCAAAAACCGAATTTCTAAATTTTACTAAAATTATACTAAGTCGTGACTCCCCAACAATGACCCCATTTGATGAATCCTAAAATTTTCCATGTGATAATATTGTCGAAATGTTGTAGTCGAGCAATCTCGGATTGATAAAAAACACTTAATTCAATTAATCAGTTATTGCACGAGCTGTAAATTTTTATTTTACTTAGGCAAGCCCAATATCGAATTTAAGGAGGAAACTGTCTCCTTAGGCTAATTTTCAAATAAATTAAGTGCTAGGTTTTCGAGGAGTAACTTTTTAAGGCAAGGTGAATGTATTGAAATTGCAAAATGCGAATGTAATAAATGACAATTTTAAGTCAAATTAGGCTAAAGTGAAAAATCCAAGTTAATATGCGAACGAACTCAAAATTTTAGAAATCTATTTTTCCTAATTTATGTAATGACCATAAGAAAATATATTTTTAATATTCTTAGGACATAATATGCATGTATAAAAAATGGATCTTTTTCAAGGGTTTTTATGCAACTTTTCATGCAAATAGTATGAGAAAGTTACAAAATTTGGATGAATGGTTATGATGAAATTGTTCTATTGTAATTTTTTCGAATTTTTGGATGCAAATTAAAATAATTGTGAATTAAATAATACAAACTTGGTGATTTAAAGTAAATTAATTTAAATAAATTTTAAACACATATTTCCAAGAATCCAAATTACCCTAAATATATCTAAATAAGATGGATTCAGTGGAATTTAAATTTCCTAAAAATGTTTGGTGATTGATCATTTCAAATAGAATTGCACAAGTTAACAAGTAATTTATTTAGAGGAAACTATGCTTGCAAACAAGATGATTTTTTGGTGAATGATCCTGGGTATTTAACTCTAGAGCTTATGATTTTTGAATACTTTTTGGAAAAAGTAATAACTTTCTATGAATTATAGAAGCTCAATTGGTCAAAGTGTGGTATACTACATCAACTTAATTTTAATAAATCAATCATGTCCCATAAAAATTCAATCAAATAATCAACAAATAGAGAATTATATGTTCTTTGACTTGCAATTTCTTGAATTAAAATATGATGAAAATGATGGTCTGAAATAATATATATATAGGAGGGTCTAAATTCAATTACAAAAATAAAATAATTACAATAAACATGCAAAAGGGATAAGAGGGAATTAATAAAATCAGACGGGTTCTTCACTATTACAATCGGTGGGCACTAAGTGTGCATATGCTATGTGTTGGCAAGGGTGTATAGGCGAATTTCTAGAATTAAGAGGGCTTGCATGCAAAATAGTCAAGCCTTGCATGAGATGCACGTGAGTTGCTGCGGTTCGGGCCATGATTTCGATGATGCCTTGGTTCCATCGCTCCATGTGGCTTAGTCACGAAGGCTCGACTCTAGCTTGGTCAAAGTCTTGGAAAGGAGGCTCGGTATAGATGCGTGCGACATGCGTGACTTGTTCAAGGACGTTCGATCTCCATCGAATGGAAGCTGTAGCTTGACCATGGCTGAAATGACAAAGGCAGAGGATAGAGCTGTGATGTTGCCGCTCTGCTATTGAGGACAAGAGGCTGACGATGACTGTAGAGGGAGACCAATTGACACACGACAATTGTTGGTGCATGAAGCCCAAGGATGGAAGTGCTCGATAGGTCGTTGGTATGTCTAAACTCCTCTGTGATATGCTGATAGGAAGATGGGATCCAAGTGTTAAGGACCTAAAGAACTGCAAGGGAGGCGGGAGAGGCTTATGGAAGAAAGGCCTCAGATCGAAGGTCAGACTGGAGGATACAATTTAGACTAGAGACAGATCTAGGAATGGAGGAGAAGATATAGTAGATAATCAATTTTGGGGAAGAAATTGATAAGAAAGAAAGAAGAAGAGAAGATATTACATGGAAGGAATAGTGTTGGTTTTGCATGGGGGTGGCGAAGATAGGGGTTCTTCGCCAGGTTGTCTCTCAAGGTCCGCACGTTACGACCGAGCTCAAGTAGAGCTACTAGAGTCGCTGCAGCAAGGGTGGGAACCCTTGGATCTCACCGAAGGGGACTTGGAAGTCATCATCACCTACGAAAGATTAGTTTGTGTTGTCACAAGGATCTTCTCGAAGCCAGTGGCGATCACTCGCATGAAGGGCAGGTGGGTTCGAATGTTGGCAGTACAAGGTATTTTAATGGAGGATTGTTGAGGTTTCTGTGGGAAGGTTGAGGAGGAGGTAACAAGGAGGTGGATGGGAAGAGGTGGACTTGGTTGAGGAAGAATGAGGGGAAGGAGAGGAGGCATCAGGGGCAGTGGAGGCTTGTCTTGGCCGGAAGTCTCGGATAAGAATATAACCGGTCTTGGGCCGGTGGATTAGCTCAGGATTAACGGTGTAAAGGAAGACATGTGACAGTGTGAGAAAAAAGAAAAAATAAAATAAAAAGAAATAAAATGGAAGCTATTTGAGCCGTTGGATGAAGGGGTAATTCATCCAATGACCGACAAGGGGGCATCTAATTGAGTTAAGTGGGGGGGCACGCAACAGCTATAGGTGATGCCAGTTATTGTTGCCACAAAAATCAGATGTTAAAATCGAAGAAAAATCATAATAAAATAAGAATATGACGTCAAATCAAAAAAATGTCTTCACAACAGTTGTTCCCTCGATGGGATCTACAACTTTTGTGAATAAATCAAATTCAAAAAAAGTCAACCGTACATTATGTATTTCGGTGGTATTCTATGTACAAAAATAACAAAGTTTTTATGTTTTTCATTTTTTGTGATTTTTAAATAAAATTCAAAATAAAATTGAATAAAATAGAATCAAAAAATTTACATATTAATATTTTTTAGTGTTTTTAGTAACTAAGAAATTAATGAAATAAAATTATAGAGTCTTATTTATAGACTCTATATACAAACACAATGTGACTTATTTTATTTGATTTGAACTAATTTTCGTATTTGGATTTTTGCATACTCTCTTAAAGCATAACTCAAAGAAAATAAATGAAAAATAAATAAATAAAACAAAGTTAATTTTGTACATAAAATAACAAGGTAAAAGTTAGACAAAATGCATAATATACAATGACGTACCAAACCTAAGTTTCACATATGAACTCAAGTTCTTTTGCATTTGATCTTTATTTGTAGATAATTCAATATGCATTGATTCAAATGTGAGTAGGGGTCAGAGGGGATTGTATATGAGAGATATTTGACTTTACAGTGTTTTGTCTCAATAATAGGGTTTGGATTTTTTTGTCTAATATACACGTTAGTATTTTTCTAATATTTTCTCGTTATCAAGGTTAGTATATGTAAACAATCTAATTGATTTTATTAGATTTGGAGTTAGTATAAAATAAATAAAAATAAGGGAAGTTGTGTAAATATAGAGATGAAAATGTACACATAATTTCGGGCTTCTTATTAATGCAAATATGAATTATAAAATATGGATATTATTTACACATGCATGGATGCTAATGATGGAATATAAATGATTAAATGCAATTAACAACTTGGAAATAAAGCTCTATTTTCAGCTTTTAAATTGATGAATCACCGATTCATCAACTTAAAACTTGTATAAGTCATCATCCAGGTCTGATTCAGAAGTCATCTTAGATCAGCCCCCTCCCAAAGCATCCTAGGTGAATATTGAATAATTGTCTCTTGTTTGTGAGGGGAGTTAGATATTCCCATCCAAGATGCTGAACTACCATGCAATCACCTCCTCCAATAACTCTTCCTTAGGGAGTCAGGTGATTCCATCTAAGTCAAGGTATGTGCCAGTTCATAATGAATACGGGGGAAGAAGTCTAAAAGAATGGGAAAATATCTATAGTGTGACTAGTGTAGTCACATCTCCTATGAAGCTTGGCTAGTTTAACCAAGTCTCCACAAAGATCTGCAGATTATTTGAAGCTTTGTCCATGATAGCCAATGGTGTTCTTTAGTGGTTGATTTATTTTTGGTATGAATTGTGTTTTTCTTCATTGATCTTTTGTTCCCCAATGGATATAGAATCTTTTGTTACACCCATGTTTTGGGGTCATAGAAAAAATTATGCTAGCAATCCATTCCTCATTTGAAGCTTTATTTCAACCCATCACTCTAGTCTTTAGATGTCCATGCTACCAAAGAAAGAAACGCATAGTCTTCCAACACCTCGTTTGAGTTAAGATATGTGCGTGATGTATAGTACATATTAGTTCCCTATCCAAGAGTGCTCAGAATGAGGTGACCGTGTTAGACACTAGGAGTCAAAGTCTAGACATTGTCTTGAGAAACTTGGAGGATTAAGTCTATGACTTGAAGTTTCTAAAATCCTACTTCTCAGTGAAGTTCCTTTGAAAATTTAAATAGACTAAGCTCTAGTCAAGTTCATGCTCGATTTTTACTCATGAATCTATCCAGACTCCGATGACTTTCCATTTCGCATATGCATGATATGTAGAGTGCAATGTAGATGCTGAAATACACAATTTCTTTTGATTATTTTGTTATTATTTAAATGAACGAAGAAATGAATGAGAAGCCATTTTATTTGAATTTTTTTGTTATAAACCCAGTTTTACAACAAATTACAACACAAATATTATTTACAACAATTTTACAATAATTTTACAAAAAAGCATTATTTACACGGACTCAAACAAGATTATTCATATTTTATATGTATTTTACATATTGCACATATTTTACATTTTTTTAAAATTTATTCAATTTTTTGACCTTTTACATGGTTACACATCTTGTATTTATTGAATATTATACATAGAAGTACATGAAAGCACGAGATATGGGTAAAGTATATATGTAATATATACATACCCCTTATATTTAGTGTGTGCTATGTCCTCAGAGCACAAAAAGTAAGAAAGAGATTTAACTTGTGCTAAGAGTAAGAGAGTGAAAAGAATATATGTATAGAAGTCGACATGAACCCTATACTTATGCTTCGATCAACCTAAGTGTAGAAGAAGAACAAAAATGGCATGGTCGGGGTCAAGAAGAGAATGAATGAATATACATGATGGGCATTGGTCCCCATATATTTAGGCTTTGATTAGTTTAAGTATAGAAGGAGTATGAGATCCCATCAGATTAGGGAATATATAAAGAAATTGGTCTAAAAAATGAGATATTTGAAGATGCCGGGGATAATGAGGTATCATATGTTCCCTATGAGTGGATCATGAGATTATGGGATACGCATGAATGAAATCTCTGCTACATGGGCCAACTGCTCTTCTTGTCCTATGAAATGCTTAAGTAGTTTCTTGTTCACGAGGAATGATCATGCACCATTTATATGATCTGAAATCTCTACGCTACCATTCTTATGTCCCATCCACTTGGACTTCAACTTGCCCTACAAAATCTTCAACTTGGCATTGAATAACCATACCTTCTTCCCTAGGATGAAATTCTTATGCTTGATATGTTGATCATGGTAACGCTTGATTATGTCCTTATAGATCATAATTTTATTGTATGCTTGTTTCAGATTCCTAGAAGCTCACTCAAATCCATTTGTATGTTCTGATGTCCTTCATGTGTGTTATAGTTCACTTTCTTCATTGCACATTTGGCTTTGTGAATTAGCGTAGTGGGCAGATGATACGACTTTCCATATACCATCATGAATGGGGAGGTTTCGAGTAGGGTTTTGGAAGCAGTCTTGTATGCCCATAGAACTTGGTCCAAGAGTTGGAACTAGCTCTTCCTATTAGGACATGCTAGCTTATGCAAAATGCCCTTCACCTTATTATTCAACACCTCTGCCATGCCATTCGATTGTGGGTGGTATGGACTAGCAACACGATGCTTGATGTCGTAGTCCTTTGTTAGCTTCTTCTCTAACATGTTAACAAAATGGCCACCCATGTCAGATATGATGACTTTGGGGACCCAAAACTATGAAATGATAAAATCTTTCATGAACATGCAAACAATCTTGCTTTCTGTGGCTCGGGAAAGGATAACCTCCACCCACCTAAATAGAAAGTCCAACGCACTCAAAACCGTAGTTATTAGGGAATGTGCCCATGAAATCTATGCCCTATGCATCGAAAACATCAACCATAATCACATGTTAGATGGGCATTTTTTCTTTGGGACCAACAATCTATCTTATTCTCTGAGATACTGGATAGGAATGAATAAATGTGTATGCATCACGAAACATGGTCGACAGGTACAAGCCACATTGGAGCACCTTCAAAGTGAACCTCTTCCCAGAGTGATGTCATCCTACCTCCAACGAATGGCGGTGTGTGAGAACACTCATGAATACACCTCCGACACACGCAATCTGAACCTTCGATGAAAATGAACAAATCCTCCCAATGATATTTTTGGGATTCTGAATTAATTTAGTCAATGCTGCTCTTGGGTCAATCACGGGGAACTATCCTACACACTAAGGAGTTCACCATGTTAGCATACCATGGGAGAGAGTCAACTGAACAGATCGACTCATCGAGGAAGGAGCCCTTGATAGGATTAGTCTTAGGGGAATACTATGACTCAATGTGGGATAGGTGATTAGCCATCACATTCTTCACTCTAGGCTTATCTTTGATCTCCATATCGAACTCTTGAAGTAGTAGAATCCACAAAAAATGACATGCCTTCATGTCCTTTTCCATGATGTACTTGTTGGTTATGTGATTTGTCAACACGATGACCTGGGATCCTAAAAGATATGACCTGAATTATCCAAGGTGAATGCTATGGCAATCATTTCCATCTCTATGATGTTGTAATTCTGTTGAGCCTGATCTAGGACCTTGCTTACATAGTAGACAACATACAATATCCCTTCTCTCCTTTGTCCTAACATGGACTCAACTGCAAAGTCAGAAGCATTCGTCATGGTCTCAAAGGGAAGAGACCAATATGGGATATGTAAGATGGGATCGTCCATGTTCTTCCTCTTACAGAGCTCTAAGGCTTCAAGACACCTGTGATCTATAATGAACTCTGTATCTTTTCTTAAGAGCTCTGTTAGCGGTCAAGCAATATTTGAAAAATCCTTTATAAATATTTGGTAGAAGCCGATATGCCCGAGGAACGAATGCACTTGCTTGATGTTGGTTGGTGCTTGGAATTTCTTGATCACATCAACCTTGGCAGGGTCGATCCCCATTCCTTTATTAGACATGACGTGCCCCAACATAATGCACTCATGGACCACGAAATAGCTCTTCACCCAAGAGAGCATTAGATTCACCTCACTATACTTTTTGAGGACTCGATCTAGATGAGATAGACAAGACTCGTATGAATCATCGTGTATCGAGAAGTCATCCATAAGTTCTTCTAGGAAGTAACCCACCATCTCGCCAAATACCACAAGCACTGCAGGATACATCCCGGTGCATTGCATAACTCAAAGGCCATGCGCCTGAATGTGTAAGTACCAAATAGACATGTAAAGGTGGTCTTCTCCTAGTCCATAGGAGCGATGGTTACTTGATTGTAGCCTGAGTACCAATCCAAAAAACAAAATAATTGTTTCCCCGCCAGTCTCTCCAAAATATGATCAATGAATGGTAAGGGGAAATGATCCTTTTTCATCAAGACATTTAGGTATATGTAATCCACACAGACATACCACGATGTAGGTACTCGTGTAACAATCTTATCTCCTTCTAAGTTGGTGAATGTCTATAGTCCCGCCTACGTGGGGACTACATGAAGTGTGCCACCTACTTGGAATCGAAGATGGGATAGATAAACCTCACATCACACCATTTCTCTGTTTCTTTCTTAACCACATCCCATAAGTTTGGATTTAGCATGTGTTGGAACTCACAGAAGGGTTTAGCACCTTCTTCAAGGTAAATTTGGTGTGAGCACAAAGTTGGATTAATCCCTCGGTAATCGGACATGCCCTAGCCTTTCTCCTTGTGGTTCTTTTCAAGAAACTATAGCATGTGATATTCTTGTTCTCCGATCAGGATGGTAGTGATAGTGACCGGGAATTTTTGAGGTGGGTAGGGAATGAAGGAATACTTCATTGTAAAGGGAAGAGGTTTGAGTTTGGGGAATAGTGTGATCATTTGGAATGTCTGGCTCAACTCCCTCTAATTCTGGTTCTACGGTAGACAGGGTTGGATCCGCTATGATAGTAGCCGCCAATTGGTTTGGCTCAGGAGTCGGATCACCAAATTTGGCAAATAAATCGGCAAAAGCCGTGTATGACTCATCATCCTTGTCCTCTGATTGACCTAAAGGGAAACATTCTAACAAGTCGAAGTCAGCTTTTGGGTCATTGAGAATGTAGGGGGATGCATAAGAAAGGTCTCCTGTGAGTAAGGTCTGATCCTGCAAAATCTGTCAAACTACCTCATCCACATTGTTCTCTCATGGTGACAGGTACTCATCAACCCATGTTGACTGCTGCTACCAGCGATCAACTGTGTTAACTGTGTAGCACTCAGCTTCTGACAAGAGATACTCTATTATGCTCTTCTAATATGCTCTCTACCCTTTTGATTACTGCATCTCTAACTCTACACTTTCATCAAGTGCATGAAAGCATATCTTCCCTAGAGTATAATCTAATATGGCTCCATCTGTCCTCATAAAAGGATGACCAACGATAATATGGGAATCTTGCCATCTTTAGGAACACTTCATATCTAGGACCGTGAAGTACACCTTGTAGTGCTTCCCCTCGATGTCAAGGATAATATCCCTCAACATTCCTTTAGGTTTCTTAATACATCGGTTTGTAAGATGTAGAAGTGCTCTCAATCCCCTAAGAAGACCTAAACCTAGATGATCTAGGAGGGAATATAGTAATAAATTGCTAGAGAATTCGTTATCGAGTAGGGTGCGGGCAAAAGATGTGTCGGATATCTGAGTAGTGATGAAGTGGGCACCCATATCTCTCTTCTTCCTTGGAATCTCATTTCTAATAGCACAAGTAGTGGCTATGGATAACACATGTTTTACATTCTTGTACTAATAGGTGTGCATCTCACCTTTAGGTAACTTGAATGTAGGAACCATATACACTACTAGAAGGAAAGGGATCTCAACTTTCACATTCTCATGACACATCATTTCCACCTCCGTGGAATCTTTATCAATTTTTTTCATATTTTTCTTCTTTCCCATCGACAAGTCATGAGGGAAAGAGATTATTGGGGGCTCAGGATGTAGAATAAACATTAACATTTGAGTTTTTATTGAAGTCAATATGTGGTTTTACATGACCAGAACAATGAGTTGAACTTTGTACATGACTCGACTGACATGCAGAAAAAGGAACTAAAATTACGGGAAAAATGGGTGCTAGTGCTGCATCCATGGAACACTTCTCATCTCCTAAAGACGCATTGCTGGCTATCGTGCATAATGTTTCTTTATTATTTTTTTATATTATTTTTTTTGATTTTTTTTTGAGATTTTGGGGATTTGAATCCCCTTGATGATACAAAAGGTGTTGGTGGTGTTGGTGATGCTCCTCCTCTGAGCTCTCCATAGGAGCATGCTCATTGGTATCCTCTACTCCTCTCCATAATGCCAGATCAGAGGCCTGCACAGTCCTACCGCTCTTGAGAGTAATATGGTGAATACCATGCAATGGAATCTCATGATTTGATTCAATAAAATCACTCATCTCACCAATGTGAAAGCCGATTGATATCAGCTCTCTGATCTCGTTGCTCATTGCGGATGAGTTTCAATTCATTTAAGATCCTCTGAAAGTCAGAGGTATCGGAAAATGATGCCCCATGATCTTGACTGTAGGGAGTCTTTTCTTGAACCTGATGAGAACGATTAGGTCCCTAATGGGCCTGCTCACGGCATTGTCTCTACCGAGGAGGGAAATGTTCGTAGTGAAGGGGGACTTGATGGCCCAGACTAGTATAGAGGGGAGGGGAACTAGTAGTGTTGGGTCTGAGGTAGGTATTGGCTATGCTGTTGGTACTGAGGGTGCTGGTGTGGATATCATTGGCTAGAGTTGGTATCATTGGTGTACCAAATCCTATTCAACTCCCACACTAGTGGAGGCCATTGATGAATACATGATTCATCACGTTTATTCTTTCATTTTGGCTAAAATCCTTGCTAAAATACATGTGAAAATTCTCTAATTTTCATTAATTAACATTCCAACCTCAATTTTTAATATTATATATTTAACAATTATTTTATCCAAAATAAAATAATAAAGAGAAAAAGAATAATTAAAGAAAAGAAGGAAGTAGATATGAATTATGTATAGACTAATCCTAACCCCGAGACAAGGTCAATATTGACATGGTCGACAAAATAAATAAGTAGGGGATGAGAAAGATCCTAATTTATAGAAATGTTAGAAAATCAAGATCTTCAATGTACACTAACACTTTTTTACCTTATACATATGTTCATCTATTTTATTTATCATTCAGAACATCTCAAATTAAAATATTTCCTTTACGAAATTGTTCATAATAATATATATTAATTTATAAAAATATTCGAAAACTTATTTAATGTATAAATCATTAATTATGACGAACCTAAAAAGCCGTAAAAGCCAACTTCCAAGGTTCATAATTATTTATAGAAAACATAAATTGATCAAACTCACGTTTAAACTTTGTTTTATAACTAACACTATTTATTAAAAATATCAAAAAAAATTAGATTAAAATGTGTGAGCTTTGGCGTTTGGACCCCTTTGTATATATGCACAATATATAGACCTTCCTTATTTTCTAATTAATTATTTCAAACCCTGTTTAACTTAATTCTTCTTCTAATGTGTTTATAAAAATCACTGAAAAATATACAATTATAACTTAAAATAAATGCCAATAATCCCAAAGTTACGAAGCCATAACCCTAAACTTTCGGACCTCATAACTTGACCATTTGAACTCCGAATTTCACGTACTCACTTCTAATGTTTGTTTTATATTATTACGTATCAAATGAAACTAATTTTACTAAAATCGAAGTTAATACGAAAAAGTAGGTTTCGGGACCCTATTGGATAAATTGTATAATGTTTTTTAATCTTATCTTATTTAATTCATGTCATTTTATATATTATTAAAGTTTATTAATATCTAATTATTAAAATAGAATAAATAAATAATTTAATTAATTACTTATTTTTTTATTAATTTATTATTTATTCATTTATTTATTTATTTAAATTAATTTATTATATATTTGACCATTTATTTATTTATAATATTTTTTAATTTATTTATTTTTTATTGAGTTATTTAATTATTAGTTTATTATTTATTTATTTAATTCATTTTTATTTCCTTTCTCTCTCTCCTCTTCTTTCCATCTTCCCCGCTTCTTCTTCTTCCTCCCTCGTTCCCCTTCTTCCTACTCCTCCCTCTTCTCTATCTAAATCCAAGATTGATGGAATAGTTGCGGTTAGATCAGTCGAAGCATTTGCATGCAAATTCTAAATCAATACTAAGCACCTGATCAGAGATCTCAAGAACCACCTGGATGAGACATAATAGAAACCTAATAGTACACCTAAAGCCATCTGAAATCTGCCGCATTTGCGAGCAGAATTACCCGAAGAACCTTTCGAGAACCATATCCTAATACCTTCGAGTTTTAATCACATGACGATCTAAACTGAATCCTTAAGTTTCGATTGTCATCAACACGAGCAACAAACGGAGAGCAACAATTCATCTTCACACGTGGAGGTCAACCGAAGCACCTCATCCCAAACAGAAGCACCGATTATCGGAGAGCTTTTGAAGCTTTACCCGTAGAATCGATTCTGCAACACCTGGAGTGAGTGGTACTACCTGAGTACCAACTGGAGAACAATGAACCATCGTTGTAGAGTGAGTCCAAGCATCAACCACAGCCTGCAACCCATTTTGAAGAAGAATAAGTTAATATCCAGATTAAACCGAAGCCAAACGATAATACACTGATCGCACGACCCATGACCGCTCCACTACTTGAGGAGGCACAAGTCTCGTGCGACTGCTGATATTTTGGGCAATTTGCATACTAGTCCTCTAACTCTTATAATTTACGAGCAGATCCTCATACTGCTAAAGAACCACGTGCCCAAGCACGTGGTATCTGGTCTCTTTGTGCAACAGCCCCTACAGTGTTCTTATTTGCACACACAAGCAAACTTTTCTAGTATATTACTTTTATAGCCCTATATATAGTATATCATATACTATAGTATTAAATTCATATTAAATAATATATATAATATAAAAATAAAATAAAATTACATATACATACATAGTGTTATACTATATATTATTAAAATAATATTCAAAAATAAAAATATTGTCTATTTTTTAAATAGTTTTTTAGTAAAATAAAAAAATACACAAACTTATTAAAATCTTTAAAAGAGAAATTATTTTAAAATCTACAAAAAAATCTACATTATGTTTTACTATATTTTATAATATTAAACCAAAAAAATTAAAAATTGAATATTAAAACAAATAAAATTATTAAAAATACATAAAAACTTCAAAAAGCCATAACTAAATCTATAAAAAATCACAAAAATATGTATAATACCTTATTAGAAAGGTATTTTCATCTATTTTCTTTTAAAAAAATAATAATATTTTCTTATTGTTTATTTTTTAAAAATAAAAAATAATTCCCTGTATTCAATAAAAAACATTATTTTCCATCTTAAAAATAATCCAAAACCTATAAAAATCTTGAAAACCTCTCAAATTTTCATAAAATAGCAAATAAAATTTAAAAATATATGTACAAAATAGAAACCAAATAAATAATACAAAATCAAATACCTATATTTTTCTTCTGATAGGTATATAAAATGATAAAATAATAGAAAATTCATAAAATCAAATATAAATTCATAAAAATTCCCTAAAAAAATAAAAATTAGGAAACCCATTTGCCTTAGTTCCTCTATTATTTTACCCTAGTCTTCCACAGTTTGCCTCCCTAAGTTCGACACTCCCGTACTTATCGCTATACCTTTGAGTTTAGGAAAATAAAATAAAAAGTAAATCTTTTTCTATGAATTTCAATCAATCACCACACTGATAGTTGTCTATCTTTTCTGACGACTAGATCAATTGAGTTTTTAAGTCACGGGGGCAGTACACTCCATGAATTGGCTCTCATGGGGCTTTGGCGGACTCCGAGCCCAGGTGTTGTGATTCGACTACATGGGTTGTTCCTAAATGCGGTGCACTCTCTAGATGGGAGCTGGGGTTGCAGATGGGCAGATATCTTGATCTTGGACACCTTCATGGCTAATTCCTTCATCTGATGAGGTTGATTGGCGAGGTTCTCCTACTTGACAAGGTGATGTATCTCACATACTTTCTTCTCGATCTGGTCGACCTTGGTAACTTACCACTGATTATCCCCATGTTGGGGAGTAGGTCATGAGCTAGATCGATGACAACTGATCTGCTCACCTCTTGATGTACGTGAGAGGGAGGTGGATTACCATAAGCCCTAATAGTGGCTTTGGTGTGGCTAGTTTCTATCATTTTCTTGAAAATCATCCATATTGTGTCGGCTCATTTGTTCAAGTATCTACCTTCATAAGAAGCACTCACATCCTTGGACCTATGGAGTCCGACCACTATATAACCTCTAACCAAGATCGACTTGTCTATATCATGGCACAGTCACTTTTTAATCAGATCATTGAAACTCTCCCATGCCTCATGGGAAGGTTCATGGGAGATCTGTGTGAAGATAGATATCTACACTCTCGTATGATTAGTTCTACATAGGGGTAGAACTTATTGAGAAATAGGTCCTTCATTGCTGCCAACATTGTGACTACCTTCCCCAAGTTCTTAAGCTAATATGCGACTTTATCTACTATGGCAAATGGGAATTCCCTAAGACCGATGTAGTTTTGATAAACACCATGCCATCCTAGGTTGTCACATAACAATTCAAAGACCTACAGGAACATGTTCATCTACTGCATTGCCTGAAAATTATGGCACGAGTGTTAGAAAATGGTGCTTCAGCTCCCCAGTGTTGGTGGTACGACTTGTGTAATCCAATTCTCATTCTAGGCGGAATTGGTATTATTAGCATCCCTCATAGACTCCCCCTTTTTGTCTGATTCCTCCCCCATTCCTTAACTGACCAAGCTCTTCTTGGAATTGTTCTCTACATTGCTTGTTTCATACCCGTCTTCCTACGATATCCTACAACATATCACCGTCTCCCTCTTCACAAGAATTCTTTTTGGGAAAATAAAGAGGATTCAAATTAATAAAGTCAAATGAACGTGATTAAGAAGCATTGATGTGACGGTCTTTATTGATGTGCTGAGAGAAGAGAGGGTCAGTCTAGGTCTGACCACCCTCAAGAATGAAGAGTGACTTATTGACCATGGTCCCATGTGAAGAGTTTCCATGAAACCGAGGGGGTTTGGGTAGAGAGTGAACTCGAGCCCATGAAGACGGTCGGTTTGGAGTGTTCAGTGAATGACTCGCAAAGTACAAGCAAAGATATTCTCAATGTTAAGAGATATGACGAAGGAGCACGATTCAAACAAGGTGTGAGAGGAAAGATGCTAAGAACGTGGTATTTGAAAGCACACCCTTAAATGCAAACAAACAACAAACCCCAAATTCACTAACTATACATAGTGAAGGCCACAAAAATTCGGCCAATTATCTTTTCAATATAGTTAGGTGATAATACAACGTTGTATTTTTGTTACATACAATGGAGTGGCCTTACGCTCAGCAATGCTCCCTATAAGAGGGGTGATCTTCCTGTGCAATCAAATTTTCCTATCACACTCCGAAGGAGATTACCAGGCTTGCACAAATGAAACATATTTCTATGGTATAAGGAAAGCCCTTGCAACTCCCAAATCCACAAGAGTTGGAAATGGAGACTTAGGGGGCAAGTCAAGCGATTTGGGCTCTAACCTTAGTGGTTGCAACCTCACCCACTTTGTCTAGGTGTAAGTACATGTGTCCAAGGATGAGGTTGCCCTCTTGAAAATAATTTCAGTTTTTTTGACTTTTTTAGTCGAAGTTATATTAATAGTCTTAGTTTTTAAGTTGGTCATCACTTGTAAGTTAACCCATCACTTGGTACGCCTATCAATAGTACTAAATCCTTATTTATCCTAAGTTGTAAAACAAAGGAATGAGATTGGAAAGTCGATGAAATATAGAAGATATGATGAATGCTAAGTTAGGAGACTTTCAATGCTTCACAACTCCCTACATGTGGGATGCGATGCAAAATTATTATTTTTTACATTTAATGAAATGCAAGCAATAGAACCGCTCATAGCAGAAAGTTGTATTAGTCAGGAAGAAATGTGTTAAATATTTAACTAAGTGAAATGTTCTACAGGTTTGTCTTATTAATGTGAGTGTGATCCTAGCTTTTATGAGCACCAGCAAATATTTGAGCTGGAGGAAGCTGTAATAGATACGAGTGCATGTCTAACCTATGAGCCACTCAAATCGAGCCGCACCCTCAACACGAGAGTGAAAAAGGTCTTGAGACACCAGAAGAAAAAGAATGTCCAAGTCTGGTGTACACATGCGAGATCCAAAATGAGAGCCATTGTAAAAGTG
The DNA here is from genome assembly GCA_037367405.1 of Ottelia alismoides. NCBI lineage: Eukaryota > Viridiplantae > Streptophyta > Magnoliopsida > Alismatales > Hydrocharitaceae > Ottelia > Ottelia alismoides. The sequence goes on along the minus strand of JAZKJV010005585.1, from coordinate 606,904 downwards.
CAGTTATTATAATTATTTACAAAAATCAAATAAAATTTTGAGATGAAAAATCTAAGGACTCTATCCTTTCTCATAACTCAACTCGATCTTAACTAGTGCACATCGTTTAGTCGGCTCGTTACCCGAAGAGCTGGCCTCCAATGTACATGTTCTAAATAGCTGCTCCAGATGCGTCAGGTACCTCGTACAAAAAATTAAGATGGAAGTCAAAGAGGGAGAGAGAGATAAAAATAAAATAAATAATTGAAAAATAAAATAAAATAAAATAAATGCTGGAAAATAAATGGGCAATGTAATACAAGAAGCTTGGTGGTCAGACTACTCGAGGGGTGCAAAACATGTCCAAATTTTTTTAAAAATTATCTTAAGTTACGCCTGCTCGGTAATGGTACCATATGAAAAATCCTAAAATGCCCTCGCTAAGAGTGTCGTATTGTTTTAGTTAGTCAATCTCAGAATATAAATAAGACCACTTAATGAATTAATCAATTTAATGTACAAGCGACCATATTTATTTTACTTGGGCAAGACCAAGGTCGAATATAGAGAGATCACTTTATATTCTTATGTCAATTATTAGATTATTTAGAGATTATGTTTTAAGGAGCATTATTTTAAGATTTTAATGTCATCGAATGTCAAATGCAATTTTGGCTAAGTTTGAGGGTATGTTACAATTTTTCAATGAAATGAAGTCCAAAAATTCTTAAACTTGGATATATGTGAATTATAGAAAAATTAAGGTACTTTGAATTTTTGTTAATTTTCTGATGCAGAATATTTAATGAATTAAGTAATGAAAATTGGTGACCTACAGTAAATTAATTTTAATGAATAGAAAATCTTTATATTTCCTGAAAACAAAATTTACCTAGATGTATCTAATTGCTTGATATCTAAGAAAAATCAAATTTTAAAAATACTATGTTTACACAGAACTAAAAATTGGTCACCTAAATCACTATATAATTTGTTTTATCAAAATATGCGTGCAAATGAGGTGATTTTTGGGTAAAAGATAGAAGGCATTTAATTCTACATAATGTAATTTTTATTGAATTTTTAAGCTAAGAGTAAATTAATACAAATTTCAGAAGCTCAACTAGGTAAAATACACAATTTGTACACATAAGGAACTTTATTAAATTATCCAAAGCTCTGAAAAATATAAATAAATGATCACAAGATAGATAATTAATTGTACCACATGCAATTTTTAGAATTAAAATATGATGATAAATGATAGTTTAAATCAATGATCAAATATAGGGGTGTCTACGCAACATTACATAATAAAATGACAGAAATGAAAGAAAAAAGGTCTAAAGTAGAATTACCAAAACCCTAAGGGGTTCTTCACAATTGTTCCAAACAAGCTCATGTGTTGCATGTGCTTCCATATGGCGGGCAATGTGGATGCAATTTCTGGGGAACGAAGAGGCATGAAGCATAAATTATCCGTCAAGGCATGCATGGTGCAAGACTCAAGGAGGTTCGACACCACCTTTACACGTGGCAAGTGGATCTAGCTTCGGGTAGCATTAATGTTGGAGGCTCGATGTGGATATGTGATGTGATTAGCACCGTTAGATAGCGCCTGATCGTGTGGTGTTTGTAGCTTCTCCCTTGGCTGAAAGGGCGGGTGGAGGAGTCCTTCTTTAGCTGAAGATGCTTGAGGAGGAGTTCTGAGGTGGGTCCTTGAGGCTCAGGCTCATGGTGGAGATGAAGCATGTGATCATGGCCTCAGTCGACAAATGGTCGAACCAAGAAGATTGGATCATTACGGTGCCTAATGGGGTTTGAAGAAGAACTACTTGAACGTATATCTAAGGGCTTTACGATGAACAGGTTCCACCATTTTCTATTGATGTTCAAGAGTTTCTAGGGGGAACCAACAACAAGGGTACGATCGAGGTGGAGATGCTCAACACCAATGGATCATTTGACCTACTGAGGATGCGAACAGGGCTCCATACTGCGATTGAAGTATGGCGACCTTGGTGAAGGTTGTGTTCCTACAACTCAATTGCAAATGGAAGATAGATGCTCATGCTCCAGCCGTGTTCACATGAGGTGGTAAAAGATGAAGCAGAGGGATCGAAAGGTAGGGATGATCTTCTTGCAGGGTCGATTTGGGAGTTGGGAGCTTGGATTTGGATTTGAGCAACAAAGAAGATGAAGGAAAGAAAAATGGGAATAACATGATGTTACAAAGGACTAGAAAGAAAAAAAATGAACAAAGAATGAGAGGAAGAAGTAAGAAGGAAAGGGATATCTACCTGAAGGGGGATGGATTCGCCTGGTAGTGGCTTGAGACTAGTAGATCTTGGCCTCAAGAAGCGTGGCAGAGGTGTCGCAAAGCTGGAACACTTCCTACAAAGGAGTTGCGAGGAGGTGGCTTGACACCTCGTACGAAGCTGAGTGGGCTGTGAAGGAACCAAAACCAAAAGAAGGCATATGAACATAGTGTATTTTTGGTGGTCTTCTATGTACAAAGAATACCAACTTTTTTATGTTTTGTAATTTTTATGATTTTTAAATTAGGAAAATTAAAAATAAAATTAAAATAAATGTTTACACATTAATATATTTTTTGATGTTTTTAATAATTTTGAAAATAAAGGAATAAAATAAAAGGGACTTATGTAGAGACTATAGATATTGACTAATAACATTTTATTTTATATGATATTTAATTCATATTAAATTAGTATTTGTATACACATTATTAATACATAAATTAAAAAATAAATGAACAAAATAAATTAAAAATATTAATTTCATAAATAAAATGACGAGGTCAAAGTCAGACAAAATGTACAATATGCAATGAGGACCCAAAACCCCTGTTTCACATATGAACTTCGATTCTATTGAATCTGGTTTTGTTTCATAGGTATTTGAAATTATATTAATTCAAAGGTGAGTAGGGTTCATAGTTGACTGTATGTGAGAGATATTTGACTTTGTGACTCTTTGTCTCACAATTAGGGTTTGGTTTTATTTGTCAAAAATACATGTTAGTATTTTCAAGTATTTTTCATTTAACAATGTTAGTAATGTACACATCGGAGTTGATTTTAATTCATTGGGGTTTGTATAAAATAAAAAATAGGGGAAGCTAAGTTAATATATAAGTGATAATATAAACAAAAATTATAGCATCTTATTAATGCAATTATGAATGCTAAAATTTGGATATTATTTACACATGCATGAATGATAATAATGTAATATTAATGTCTAAATGTATTTAATTTCTTGAAAACGAAGATCTATATTCAGCTTGTAAAGTGGTGAATTACAGATTCACTAACTACCCAAGCAGATGGAGGAATTTGTTACATTGAAATTCATTACATTCAAGGTCAAGGGATAGGGAAATAGAGAACTTGGGGTGAAGAACAATCCTTCATCCATCAAACCGAGGAATCCTCTACTCAGACCGTCTACGAGGAGCCTCTACAAGTCTTGGAGATAAACCCAGTTTGGTACAAACTCGATCATGTCAACCAAAAGGACTCCAACTTAACTCTGAACCCTCCTCCATAGCATTCTCATCATGGATTTCAACAAACACAACAACAACACCCCTACTAGCAGTCCCATCCCTGTTACATGAGCTCCAGCCATACGATCAATGTCAGGGTCAATAGGGATAATATCATCCCAACAACCAGTACGAGCAGTTCAGGAAAGACGTGGCCAGGTGTCTTCCTCTTCAGCCTCTCCTCAACTTCAGAGAATTCTGGATGAATTACGTTAGCCATAAATCATACTTGTGTATTTTTAACAATATGGCTAATATACTATATTGAGAAAGTGTATGCAATATATCATTTGTAAAGATAAAACTTATAAATATGTAAAAAAATTTTGAAAAAATTCCTTGAAATTTAGTTTGAAAATATTTTGCGAAATGTTTTTGAAAATGGTTGTAAAATGTCTTGAAAAAACTTTTAAATACCTTTGAAAAAATTTTGTGAAATATATTCGAATTACTTGGAAAATAATCTTTTCATTAATGTTTGAAAAAAGTTTGTAAAAATTGGTTGTAAAAATATTTTGAAAAAATATTTCTAAAATTTATTTGCAGATGATTTCAAATTATTTTCAAAACTATGTAATCAATATTCTTTTAAAAATTCTTCAAATAAGACATGTATATAATTGTATAAAACATGTATAAATCCTGAATTAGATCCTTCTGTATTCCCTAACTATGTTGTTTTTTTTACAAAAAATCTTATAAAAATTTACAAAATTTCAAAAATCATAAAAAATTGCAAAATGTTTTCAAAACATCTTAAAAAATATTTTTTAAAGAAAATCCATAAAAACTTCAAAATCAGAAAAGTGTTCCACAAAAATATGTCCGTGCATCTACATTGAATATAGCATTTTTCTGAATGATTGTTTGATAATTGAACAAGTCTAAATAAAATCAGAAGAGTGGAGCTTGGTCTAGACCTTAATCCACTTAATTTTACAGGAACCTTATAGGAACTGGAAATAAGACTTTTCAGGTCATGATACTTAATTCTTTGAGTCCAAAAAACTAAACTAAACCTATACTATGGCAAGTATGTACGGCTTCTTATCTCCTCTGATACTCTCTCCTACCATCGGGAAAATAACCACCGATCTCCGCAGCTCTCGTGTGCACACAACCTCTAAAGAAACCCTCCCTCAATAATGGGCCCTGCAACAAATTCAAACAAGAAGTTGGTCAGAATTGTCTTAGATAAAAATAGAGAAAAAAAGAAAGGTAAACAATATAGTGAATAATATGAAAACATGCTAAGTAGACTATTCCATGTTAAAACCAATGCTCCCTAGCAACAACGCAATTTGTTGACTCGTTGAGAACATGGTACCTAACGTCTGATCTTGGAGGGCATGTAGTGTCTGACAAGTCGGATCCGGCAATCATTGTGTCGACCGCTCTCACGTCACTCGATTCCCAAACCAAGCGATGATCAACAACAATAACCCACAATGATAGTGAAGCAATGTAAATATGTGAGCTAAAATTTACTATAAACTCTATAAAATGTGTACAACGATAAGCAATAGAGGTCGAACCACAAAGAGCATGCGTAGTAGAGAAATGATGAATAGACTACTTAGGAGAATTTTATGGATTTTTTATTTTGAAATGTCTTTGTGTGTTTTGATATATATATATATATATATATAATTCTTTACATTTTTATTTCTTCAATTTTTTTACTTCTGATTTTAAAAAAATAATTTAGAGTACTATAGTTATTAATTAGAAACATATATAAGAATACAATAGTATATATAAAAGAATTGTTTTTGATTTTTTAAAATAAGATAAGTAACATAAAAATTGTAAAATAAAATATTTTTTTGGAGTTTTATAAAATTTTCCATGTTTTGGTGAATTTTAGGCATTTTTTTGGATTTCTATGCAGTTTAAAATAATTAAATACATAAAATAAAAGCAGAAAATCTGAGAACATAAAATGGGCTTAGTAAATATCTATAAAATTTAGATTGAGCCCAAAATAAATTTTCCTAGATACATGATAATATGAAGAAAATTAAGGAACTTAAAACATATTTTTATGATCTTGTAGGATTTTATAGAATTTTATGTGATCTTCTATGTTTTACAATTTTTGGAGTTTTACTTGATATTTTACAAAAATACTTATCAAGAATATGAAATATAACAAACAAGCCTACATGAGTTTTTTTGGATTTTTTTTTCAAAACATTTTTAATTTTTATGGATTTTTGAATGTTAAATCAATGAAAATACACCAGTTTTGATTTTTTATAAATAAGAAAAAAATTTTAATTTCTCTACAAAAAATATATGTTATGATATGGTTTCAGACACTTAATATAATTTTCCTCTAATTTTTACATGCAAAATGTATTTTTAATAAGTAAAATAAAAGAAAAAAAACTAAATTAGCAATACTAGGATCTATTTGTAATTTCTTAGAAGTTTCAGAGCATTTAATAACACATTCATAAAATATAGGGGCATCTATGTAATTTTCATGCATTTAAAAATATACGCTTAGTAAGAGTATAAATGTAAATAGCTGAAACTACAAGTCCAATTTGGCAATATATCCAAAGTATTTTGTGTTAATATTCAAAGTTTAAGGATCAAATTAAATTGCACCAACCTAGAGAGAATCATGTAAACTACCCACCAACTCACACACATAAGCACATGAGATGACCTTGCACTGGACTAATGTCCAAATAAATGAAAGCTTTAGGTGCAATGTGTAAATGTTACAAAAATATTGCAACTACAGATGAACATTTCAGGACTAAATATTTAATACAAAAGGTGGCAGGTGTAAAGTACAAAATACTCCCAACGATGCGTTGGCAGACAATTGAGATAATTCAACTTATCATGGTATCACACATCGAGCGATGGATACCGCTTTGTAGATGGAGGGCCTAGATTAGATCCAAGAGCTTGATCGAATGGATCAAGGTGGTTGAATTCAACGACATCTGGAAGTCTGGAGCTTCGTTCTTGATCGGACATCTCAAAAGGATCCTCGATGAACGTGGAAGAACTGTGGAGGAGGTGTCCTTAAATCTGAGCTAAATCCTTGCTCCGACCACCTGAGAGGGTGGCCGATGGTAAAAAGCGATACTCAGATGGATCCACAGATGTTGGGAAGGTCAAAAAGCTCCAGACCTTAGCGATGGAGGTCTAGATGGTTGAGGAAGCTCGAGCACCTGAGACTACGAAGTCGAAATGTTTCAACCCCCAGATGGGGTCCTTTCATGCGTGGACCTGAACCAGAGTTTCAGGGCTCCAGGAAGCTCCTCGACCCAATGGTTAGCACTAATAGGGTTGGATTGACTAGATGGATTGATCCCAACAAATTGGTGGAGG